>CAUYLG010022068.1:0-96814 GCA_963573385.1 Cacajao melanocephalus
ATTTCTAGGTCCTTGAGGAATCGCCACACTGTCTTCCACAATGGTTGAACTAATTTACACTCCCACCAACAGTGTAAAAGTGTTCCTGTTTCTCCACATCCTCTCCAGCATCTATTGTCTCCAGATTTTTTAATGATTGCCATTCTAACTGGCGTTTTTGTTTTGTTTTGTTTTGTTTCTCTTAGGATTGCCTTGGCTATGCGGGCTTTTTTGATTCCATATGAAGTTTAAGGTGTTTTTTTTCAATTCTGTGAAGAAAGTCATTGGTAGCTTGATGGGGATAGTATTGAATCTATAAATTACCTTAGGCAATATGGCCATTTTCATGATATTGATACTTCCTAACTATGAGTATGGAATATTTTTCCATCTGTTTGTGTCCTCTCTTATTTCCTTGGGCAGTGGTTTGTAGTTCTCCTTGAAGAGGTCCTTTACATCCCTTGTAAGTCGTATTCCTAGGTATTTTATTCTCTTTGTAGCAACAAACCGTATTACAAGGCTACTATACTCAAAACAGCATGGTACTTGTACCAAAACAGAGATATAGACCAATGGAACAGAACAGAGGCCTCAGAAGGAACACCATACAACTACAACCATCTGATCTTTGACAAAACTGACAAAACCAAGCAATGGGGGAAGGATTCCCTATTTAATAAATGGTGTTGGGAAAACTGCCTAGCCATGTGCAGAAAGCTGAAACTGGACCCCTTCCTTACACCTTATACAAAAATGAACTCTATATGGATTAAAGATTTAAACATGAGGCCTAACACCATAAAAACTCTATAAGAAAACCTAGGCAATACCATCCAGGACATAGGCATGGGCAAGGGCTTCATGACTAAAACACCAAAAGCAATGGCAACAAAAGCCAAAATAGACAAGTGGGATCTAATTAAACTTAAGAGCTTCTGCACAGCAAAAGAAACAATCATCAGAGTGAACTGGCAACCAACAGAATGGGAAGAAAATTTTTTTGTGATCTGCCTATCTGACAAAGGGCTAATATCCAGACTCTATGGAGAACTTAAACAAATTTACAAGGGAAATAAACAACCCCATCAAAAAGTAGGCAAAGGATGTGAAGAGACACTTTTCAAAAGAAGACATTTATGCAGCCAACAAACATGAAAAAAAGCTCATCATCACTAGTCATTAGAGAAATGCAATCAAAACCACATGAGATATAACCTCACACCAGTTAGAATGGCAATGATTAAAAAGTCAGGAGACAACAGATGCTGCAGAGGATGTGGAGAAATAGGAACGCTTTTACACGTCGGTGGGAGTGCAAATTAATTCAACCACTGTGGAATACAGTGTGGTAATTCCTCAAGGATCTAGAAATAGAAATTTGACCCAGCAATCCCATTACTGGGTATATACCCAAAGGATTATAAATCATTCTATTATAAAGACGCATGCACACGTATGCTCATTGCGGCACCGTTCACAATAGCAAAGACTTGGAGCCAACCCAAATGCCCATAAATTATAGACTGGATAAAGAAGATGTGGTACATATATGCCATGGAATACTATGCAGCCATAACAAAGGATGAGTTCATGTCCTTTGCAGGGACATGGATGAAGCTGAAGACTATCATTCTCAGCAAACTGACACAAGAACAGAAAACCGAACACCACATGTTCTCACTCATAAGTGGGTGTTGAACGATGAGAACACATGGACACAGGGAGGGGAACATCACACACTGGGGCCTGGGGTTCGGGGGATATGGTAGTAATAGCTGGGGGTCAGGGGATTGGGGAGGGATAGCATTAGGAGAAATACCTATCGTAGATGACGGGGTGATGGATGCAGCAAACCACTACCATGGCACATGTATACGTATGTAACCAACCTGCATGATCTGCACATGTACCCCAGGATGTAAAGTATAATAAATAAATAAATAATATTAAGTCTACCTACCATTGCTGATTTTGGTCATGATGTATTACCTTTTTATGTACTGTTGAATTCAACTTGTTGAAATTTTCTTTAGAATTGTTGCATCGATATTCACAAGAGATATTGGTTTGTAGTTTTCTTTTCTTCTTATATCTTGTTAGGACTTGGTGTCAAGATTATCCTGACCTTGTAGAATGAGTGGCAAGTATCCCCTATACCTCATATTTCATGGAGCTATTGTTTATAATTTCCATACAGTAGAATTCATCAGAGAGGCCATCTGCATCTGACGGATTTTTTTTTGAAGAAAAGTTTTTAACAAAAACATCTGTTTCTTTGAAATGTTGAGGTTACCTACTTCCTCTTGGATGAATTTTAATTAACTTGTACCTTAAAAGAATTTGTTCATTTCATATAAATTTTCAAATTTATTGGCATAAAATAGGTCTTAATCTTCCTTTATCATTATTTTAAAATGTGTAGAATCTGTATTCATTACTGATATTTGGTAATTTTGGTCTTAATTCATTTTTTCCTAATTGTTCTAGCCAGAGGTTAATCCATATTATCTTCTCAAGAAACAAAATTTTGTTTACGTGGATTGTTTTTCAGTTTTCTACTTTATTGAGTTCTACAGTTCTTTAGTAGTTCCTTTTTTCTGCTTTCTTTGGGTTTCATATACTCTTCTCTCTCCAGTGTTTTAAAGAGGAAGTTTTGATAACTTAATTTTCATATAGTATTGGTGTTTACTGCTGTTATATCCCCCAAATACTGTTTTAGCAGCATCTTATAGTTATTATTTTTGTTCATCTTATAATAATGTTTAATTTCCTTTTTGATTTTTTTGACATGAGTGTTTTAGAATTGTGTTATTTAGCTTCCAAATATTGGGGCTTTCTTAAGTATCTTTTTAATTTCCAATTTAACTTTATTTTGGTAAGAGAATATTTTTTGTTTAATTTAAATCCTTAAAATATGTAATGATTTTTATGACCCAGAATACAGTCTAGCTTATAAATGTTCCATGTGAACTTATAAAGAATGTGTATTCTGCTGTTGTGGAGTGGAGCATTCCATAAATATCAATTAGCTCATGTTTACTGATTGTGCTATTTAACATTATTATGTCTTCCTGATGAATTAAACCATTTATCATTATGAAATGAACTTCTTTATCCCTGGTTATGTTCTTTGCTCCAAAATCTACTTTGTATGATATTAATATACCCACTCTACCTTTCTTTTGATTAATGTTAGCATGGTATATCTTTGCCATTCTTTTATTTTTAACCAATTTTATATTTTTAAGTAACGGTACTATAGGCAGTGTATGGTTAGGTCTTCCTTTTATATCTAATCTGACAATGTCTGCCAGGGCAATTTAGAACATAGACTTTTAATGTGATCACTTATATGTTAGGTTTAAATCTATCATCTTGATATTTTTTCTCTATTTGCCCCATTTGTTCTTTGTTGTATTTTTCATCTCTTTCTGAACTATTTTTTCATCATGCTATTTTATCTCTTTGGTTCCCTCATTATCTCCAACTATTTGTTTTATTATTTTGGTATTTGCCCTAAGGCTTACAGTACACATTTTATATTTACCAAAATCTATCTTAAAGTGAAGCTACACATCTTCAAGTTTAGTATAGAAAACTTACAACAGTGTACTTCCATTTTCCAATCCCAGTCTTTGTGCTATTCATGTCAAAGGTTTTACTTTTATATGTTATAACCCCACAATATATTGTTAAGATGTTTGCTTAAAAATCCATTAAAGACACTTAAATGAGAAAAAAAAAATCTTGTTTATATACCCATGTTGTTTCCAAGTTTATTGCTCATTATTCCTTTGTGTAGATCCACATTTCTATCTTATATTGTTTTCTTTTTGCCTTAAGGACTTCCTTTAATAGTTCTCATGCCATGGACTGCTGTTGATGAAATCTTTCAGATTTTGCAGTCCACACATTTTTTTATTTCACTTTTATTTTTGAAAGATTTTTCCACATGTAGGATCCTAAGTTGACTTTCTACTTCTCTTAGTACTTTAAAGATGCCACCTAACTTTATTCTTGTTGCATTACTACTGAGGAGAAATTTGCTGTCAACCTTATCCCTGTTCCTCTGAACTTAATAGGTTTGTTTCTCTTACTCCTCTTAGAATTTTCTCTTTGTCAGTAATTTTGAACAATTTGATTACGATGTGTCATTGCATAATTTTCTTTACGTTTCTTGTACTTGATGTTATTGGATTGATAAGTATATACTTTTCATCAAATTTAAAAGGTATTTCAGCCACTATTTTTCAAATACCTTCTTTGTCAACCCCTTTTACTCTTCTCCTATGGTGGATCCAATTACACATATGATGCTTCAATGAAGTTGTCCTAGCTCACTGATATTTTGTTCTTTTGCTTCTGTTTGCTTTACTTTGGATACCTTTATTGCTATGTATTCAAATGTTTCTTCTTCATTGTCACCATCAATCTCATGCAGTACACTACTCGCTTTAGAGATCGTTTTTTTCATCTCTAAAAGTTCAATTTAGGTCCTTTTTAAAAAATCTTTAATATTTCTGCTTACCTTATATCCCTTAACAGTTTTAATTGAGGTGTAATTCACATATAAAGTGCCTGCTAAGGTGAATACATGTAAAGTGCCTGCTAAAGTGTAAACAATTCAGTGTCTTGTAGTGTATTCACAGATATATGCAATAGCAAATTTTAGAACATTTTCTTCACCTCAAAAGGCAACTACATAGCCCTCACCTATCACCTGCCAAGTCCTTCATCTCCCTCAGACCTAAGCAACCAATAATCTACCTTCTGTCTCTATAGCTTTGCCTATTCTAAACATTTCACTAAAATGGACTCATATATTATGTGCTTTTTTTGTGACTGGGTTCTTTCACTTAACCTGATGTTCTCAAGGTTCATTCATGTTGTTACATATATCTGTACTTCATTTCTTTTATGGAAAAATAATATATTACAGTACAGATGTACTGCACTTTGTTTATCCACTTATCAGTTAATGGATATGTGGGTTGTTTCTAACTTTTAGCTTTGATGAATAATGCTGCTATAAACATGTGTGTGTGTTTTTACATAAACATATGTTTTCATTTTCCTTGTGTGTATATCTAAGACTGGAATTGCTGGATGATATTTTAACTCTATTTAACCATTTGAGGAACTGTAAGACTGTTTTTCAAAGTGAATGCTCCATTTTATTGTCAACAACTGTATACGAGGGTTCTGATTTCTTCACATTCTCATCAATAGTTGTTATTTTCTAACACTTTGGTTATAGCCATCTTAGTGGGTGTAAAGTAGCTTCTCCTTGTTTTAATTGGCATTTGCCTAAAGACTAATGATGTTGAACATCTTTTTATGTTCTTATTGGTCATTTGCATATCTATCTTTATTGGAGAAATGAGTATTTGAGTTCTTTGCTCACTTTTAAATTAGGTTGTCTTTATTATTGAGTTGTAAGAGTTCTAAATGTATTCTACATATAAATCCCTTATCAGATATACGACTTTCTTTCAAATATTTTCTTTCATTCTGTGGGTTGTCTTTTTACTTTATTGGTAGTGTCCTTTGAAACATAGAAGTTTTCAATTTTGATAAAGCCTAATTTGTCTATTATTACTTTTGTTACCTGTCTAACAATCCTTCACCAAATCCAAGGTCACGTAGATTTACTCTCATGTTTTATTCTAAGAGTTTCATGGGTTTTAGCTCTTACACTTAAATTTTTGATTCATTTTGATTTAGCTTTTGTAATTTTGCATATGGATAACCAGTTATCTCAGCAATATTTCTTTAAAAACACTATTTTATCCACACTGAATGGTCTTGGCACTCTTGTCCATCTCTCAGAGACCACTGCTTTTCATTGGCTAATGCCCTATGTCCTGAAAATCACTGTGGTATATGTTTTCTTTTATTTTTTAGTTGTTTCAAGTAGGAGGTTAAATTTAGTCCCTGTTACTCTATTTTAGCTAGAAGTATAAATCCCCTCCATGACACACTTTTAAGTTTAATATGCATTATTATTTTCCCCATCACTTCTTTAATCCTAGACCGTCAACAAAACAATAAATCTAGCACTAATTTGTAGCATTTGCCAATGTATATTGTATATATACTCCCACTATGGCCAATTTCAAGTTAATAACATATGTAATATTTCTACAACATATGTAATAAAATAGATATAAATAACCTCAGAAGCATAGATTCTCCTATAAATGAAGTGAAATAAATAGGAAATTACTTTGTTTTCAGTATTACTTTGTTTTTAATGTAATTTATTTAATTGTAAGTTGAAATAATTTAATTTTTCATAACTGTATTGAAAAACAGCTTACAATATTTCAAAAATTTAACAATCTGTCCTTGTGAGATAGTATGAGTCATCTGCAGTACACTACTGCTTCTATCTCTGGAGATTAGAATCACTGTGGAAACATCACTATAAGCCTGCATGCAAGGAGAAGAATTCATCCACCTAGGGACATGTGTGCATGCTCCCTGCTCACTAAGGGAATTAAGCTACTCTAAAAAATACAAAAAGCAAGCGTTTGACCACTTTTTTCTCTCCAGAGGAAAAATTTTATTTTCAGAATTCTACCATTAAAAATTCATTACTACAGCTCTTGAACTCTTTTCAATTTCTAAGAATCGTCTATTAAAATGGCAAGGTATTTCCTGTGAGTAGTAATACTTTAAGCATTTTAATCAGCTATTACCTTTATGGATAGTAGATAGCTAAGTAAGAACAAGGCCTTGTGTCATTGGCTCATAGGCTATGTACTTGGCAGAGGCAGTGGAAATAGATGTAGGAGGGAAATTAAAAAGAGAAAGCAGCAATTCTCCAATTAAAAAGTGCCTTTTTCATTGACTTTTAGAAAGTCAGTCCCAATATATCCATATATAGGACTGAGTTTTTACGTACTAAGAAAATAGCTGGTGTCTCCTATCTTGGCCTGACTACCCACTAGCAGCGAAGGTCACATGAGCTGCTAACCATTTTGTCTTGCTCATATCCAGGACAACATTCTAGTGTTGGGGGAAAAATTGAAAGAAGATAAAGATAAGGCCATCTATAGACCTCAAAAGTTTAGAATACATTTACAACAGTAGCCATGCCAAAATATTAAAAAGCTAGAAATGTTCAGGAGTTTATGTAAGTAAAGAGAAAGAAGACCACAATGAGAAACCAGAGAAAAATTAGGAAGAATATTTTTCTAAAGACAGTGGGGTTTGTGAGGAAATTGTCATTTTTGACAAGTTCAAGATAATATTTTTTTCTCAGGATTTAAAAATGAAATTAGAAATGGGTGATATTTGAGAATCCAATTGTAAATATGTAGAATACATGCAACCTTTGAGGAAGGGGAGTGCTAAGAGCCAGATCTTTGAGGAAGGAGAGTGCCAAGAACCAGACCAAGCCCCTCTAACCATAATCAGCAATTCCTGTACAAAGCTGTTAGACCCATGCACCAAGCAGGCAGTGCAAATTCCCAATCTGCTACACTGAGTTCCCAGGGGCAGAACACTGACCCCTTGCTCCCATAAAAACTTTGTATCACTCTTTCCTGTGCCCCACACTCACCTAGTAAAGTTTTCTTCCTACTTCCTAACCCCAAACCCTAGGCAACCTCTCAATGCCTACTGTAGGTGCAGTCTATTAATAGTAATTTAGATTGGAAAACTCTAGAAGGAAATGAACAGAATGGACTTTCCTCCTATCTACACAGCTGTTGGAATCTGAGGGGTACCTTCTTCAGATTTCTGAATTTTTCTAAGACAAGAAGAAACCTAAAGTGGGGAAGGTCTCTGTCACTAAAAAGGATTGTAAGGTCCAACTTGGTAAAGGGCCCAAGGAAAGAATCATCTCTGGAGCTTAAAGGGAACATGATGGCAGAAGGGCAAAAGATACAAGATGGGGTAATTGTAACCTGAGGCAGTTGGAGAGGCAGAACACTTAAAAGAATCCAAAGTTTGCAGCCAAGAAGGACACATTTCACATGAATATTTAATCCGCAGAGCAAGGTAGATACAATGGGTATCTGGGAGAATAGACAGCATGAGAGAAGGAGGACTGAATTGAGTCAGAAGATGAAAAACTTGTTGAGCAGAACTATTATATGTGTTAGTATGCTCCTTTATTTACTTGAGGGTTCAGCAGATATTGAAGAACTAGATTAAATGCTTAAAGAAATTAAACTTACATCAATATTTTATAGGGCCCACAGAGAGCATCCTGAATTCCAGGTGATGTTTCATCCAGATTTCTGAAATGCTGAGGTTAAGTTATGAATGATAGAATCATGAGCAATCATTAGTAGGCAATAGAGAGACTCTGGGAATAGTCAATTTTTGGAAGGGACACAATAGAGGAAAATCTCTTATAACAACATACTCTTCAGAATTTCTATTAGAGGAAAGATCTTGGGCTGGTTTCCCTTAAGATGGAAATCACACTGCTCACAATGATTCATTAAGATGGCTTTGAGTAGTATGATTGTTATTTCTGGGAAACAGTACTCAAGAGGCTACAGTCATAGATCTCAGAAAATCAGAGCAACTCCATCTCTGAGTCAAGATGTACTACCTTTGGAATACAGGTTTACAATCCTAACTTAGATTGCCCCCACCCCAGTGTCAAAGGGAATTGAGATTCTAACTGGATTATCTTGTTTATCTATAAAAGAGCCTAAACTGATAACTGAATCTCAAACTTCATTTCTTTTAGCATGAATCATCCTATTTGCCTGTCTTCACAGAATAAAGAAATAGCTAACTGATAAATGTGTCCTCACTTGGTGCTGTATCTACCATAATTGTTGGTAATACTTTGCAAACACTTATCGTGTTAATAAATAGTTGATGTAAGGGCTGACATCGATAACAATCACCTTGTCTTTCCCCCTCATTTTTCAGAAAAGGAAATGAAGACATAAAGAAGCGGCAATGTGACTTGCCTAAGTTCATACTTCAAGTTAGTGGCAGAGCTGGGACTACAATCCACGTCTCCTAACTCCCAGGACACTATTTTTAAACTGCACCAATTTACAAACAGAGGTATGTACCATTATTTCTACATAAGTTCCCTGATAAGTTTTTCTCATTTATTTTGAAGCTGTTCTACTGTAATATTTTAAGTGTTAATGTATGTTGGTGTAGGCAGGAATGTGCAGAATTAACCAGCTTTGCAGGAAACATGACCTTGTACAAAAGTAAAACTCTCTGGGTAACAATAAGGTTGACCTGGTTTTAGAGCGCCCAATATGCAAAATGAGAAATTTATGAGATAGTCACACTGAAGGTGATTGCAGTATAAAGGAGTACTCAGCAGAACTTCTTGGGTGCATTTAAGCATTTAAGATCATTATTTGGCAGAACTCTCCAGGGCAGAGAAACAAAGTTAAAACGTTAAAAGTTTCTGCCAAATGAAAACCCAAAAAGCAAATTAAGCATCTCTGAAGAATAGTGGAAGTCATGAAGAAATAGAATCTATTTGACAGGAACTCAGATTCTCCTGGAAATATCAGGGCCCCAGTAATCAGCCTAGTGAATGGCCTTTCTCAGTCACACAGATAGCAGCTCTATAACTCTTCCAGTCACCAAGGCTTAAAACTGGATATCATTTTAAGGTTCCCCCTATGTTTCATTCTCTAGAGTTTATTCATTGCCAAGGCTTGTTTTATCTTCCTTTGCAATAATTCTAAAATTATGTTCTTCTCTATTAAGACTGCCACCATTTTAGATAGAATCTATTAACTTATGACACAGTCCCATTCTCTCCTACTCTAGTTCGCCATTGACACACCCATAGGAGTCACCTTATAACATACAGCTTTCTTGACCACTTCTTTAAGAACCTAGCGTGTCTCTTCAGTGCCTATAAGATCAAGTCATAACTTCTCAACCAAATGTTCAATATCCTCCCACAAGTAGGTCCAGCTTACCTATTCCTACATTCTTCCCCCTTTCCCTAAATATCGTCCTGTCCAGGATAGTACCAATTCTCACCCTTGACTTCCAACCCTACCCCACATATAACAGAATTTTTCTCTCTACTCCTACATCTGTCTAAATCCTACCCAGCCTTTAAAAATCAGCTCAATTTCTACCTCTTCCATATACTTTTCCTAACCACCACCGAATAACTTCAGCTAACACTGATCTTTACAATTTCATTTAGTGCTAGCAATGCTCAAGACATTGATATCCGCCATGCATTTTTATAATTGGAAAAAAAAGCAGGTAAATTTGGAACTCACTTAACAAAGTCCTGCCCTGAAACAGAGGGATGCTCAAATGCTTATACAAGCATCCTCGGAGATATTGAGGGTTCAGTTCCAGACCATTGCAATAAAGTGAATGTTGCAAGTCATTTTCATCTCCCGGTGCATATAAAATGTATGTCTACACTATATTCTAGCCTATTAAGCACACAGTAACATTATGTTTAAAGAACAATATACAAACCTTAATTTTAAAATACTTTATTGCTAAAAAATGCTAACGATTATCTGAGTCTTCAGTGGGTCATAATGTTTTTGCTGGTGGAGGGTCCTGCCACAATGTTAATGACTGCTGACTCATCAGGCTGACTGATAAGGGTGGTAGTTGCTGAAGGTTGGAGTGGCTGTGGTAATTTCTTAAAATAAGACAACAATTAAGTTTGCCACATCGACTGACTCTTCCTTTTATAAAAGATTTCTCTGTAGAATGTAATGCTGTTTGATAGCATTTTACCTGCAGTAAATCTTCTTTCAGCATGGGAATCAATCCTCTCAAACACTGCCACTCTTTTAACAACTAAGTTTATGTAATGTGCTAAATCTTTTGTTGTCATTTCAACAATGTTTCACAGCCTCTTCATCAGGAATATATTCCATCTCTAGAGACTACTTTCTTTGCTCATCCATAAGAAGCAACTCTTCATCCGTTAAAGTTTTATGAGATGGCAACAATTCAGTCACATCTTCAGGCTCCACTTCAAATTCGAGTTCTCTTGCTATTTTTACCACATCTGCAGACCATCAGTTGAAGGGTTCCTCAATCTTTCTCACAAGATGAAAGTATCATCTGTTGGAACGTCTTAAATGTGCTTCATTCATGACACATTATTCATTTATCACAGAATCAGAGAATCTTAAGAATGTATGAGGGAGAAGGGACTTTGGATCATAAATCATACATTGTGCATGAAGAAACTGAGGTTCACATCTGTTTCCTGGGATTTCTTTTTTATTTATTTATTTTAGATTTAGGGATACATGTGCTTGTTTGTTACATGAGTATATTGCGTACTGGTGGGGAATGGGTTTCTAGTGTACCCATTATCCAAACAGTGAACCCTACCTGACAGGTAATTTTTCAACCCTCATCCTCCTTCTGTCATCTTCCCTTCTGGAGTTCCCAGTGTCTATTATTTCCATCTTTATGCTCATGTGTACCCATTTTTTCATTCTCACTTATAAGTGAGAACATATGGTATTGGTTTTCTGTTTCTGAGTTAGTTCATTTAGAATAATGGCCTCCAGTGCCCCCCATATTGCTGCAAAGGACATGATTTCTTTCTTTTTATGGCTGCATACTATTCCACATTTTTAAAATCCAATCAACTGTTGATTGTTTCCTCAGATGTCTGATATGTTTTCTTTCCCTTATAAAGCCACTGCTGCTAAATTAACAAAATAATTTAGAAAGAAGTTCAGCAGTATGTATTGAGAGCTTTAAAAATGGTCCCAGGTTTTGTGCCAGTAACTTGACTTCTAGGAAGCTATACTGAGCAAATAACCTGGATATATGTGAAGATCTTTATGTACAGAAATATCTATCTCAGCTTCATTTGCAACAATGTAGATCAAGGGAAGAAACGTTAAATATTCCCAAGCTGGAGACTAGTTAAATACATTGTAGTATACCTGACATGACCCAGTGAAATATTATGTAGGCATTTTAGTATGGTATTTTAACACATGATGGTAGAAAGCATACTGTACTGTCTAAATTTCACCTGTCAGAGCCACTTCCCCACAAGAGAAATTGGTGGTGGGAAGGGCAGTATATGAAAAGAGTGTTATTACAGATAATTAAGTATGAAAAATTCCTATATAATATTAAGTAAACTGGGTAGAAAATGTGTATTAAGGATGAGTTCATTTTAAAATGCATGGGGGAAGAAGACATTAAAGATTTCTTTATTTTAAGCTATATAGTTTGATTTTATGTATTCATGATTTACTGGCTTAAGTAATTGTTTGCAATTTTGAAATAATTTCAGAGACATAGAAAAGTTACAAAATTAGTATAAAGAACTCCTATGTACCTTTCACCCAGATTCCCTAACTGTTATCATTTGAAAACAATTTTGTAAAGTAGTCCCTTTGCCCCATTTAAAGAAGTTTGGCCAATAAGCTCCTGTGTGAACATTGTCACATAAAGGGGCAATGGAAATGGGATAAGCTCATTTCTGATGGCCTGTAGGATCTGGGATTAAAGCCAATCCAAGACCAGTAATCAAACACAAGACTTCTAACTAATTCCACTGCTTATTATTTGCTGTTCCAGTGTCATTCCATTCTGCTTTTACCTTGACTACCTCAAGTAACATAATGCAGACAAGGTGATAATGAGTGTTAAGCAACAGATTTAAAATCCCCCATGCAGCTGAGTGACTTGGGGGAAATAAAATCCCCTATGCAGCTGAATGACATGTGTATAGAATTTTTACACGTCTTCATCTAAGTGAAAATAAAATACATTTATTTAGTCTAGATGTCAGTGATTACACAAACCTCCCCTGGACATTGGAGAGTAGTAGAAGAAAAAGCTTACAAAAATAAAAACACACGTGTCCATCGCCACGAAAATATATTATGCAAATGAAAGTACCAAAATTTTAATATAGATACTGCAATTTTAACATTAAAATTGAAAGAGTCCCCTGTATTATAGTCATTTTAGACACAGAAGAGAAATTTGTCTCATTTGGCAGTATCCAATAAAACTTTCTACCATGATGAAAATCTTTTATGTATATACTTTCCAGTACAGTAACCATGAGCCACATGTAGCCACTGAGTCCTTAAAATGTGGCTGATGCAACTGAGGAATTGAATTTATTTTATTTCATTTTATTTAAATGTAAATAGCCACATGTGGCTAGTGGCTACTGTACTAGACAGTGTACTAGACTACCATCCTAAGTAGTATGTAAATTTCCTCTCCAGTTCCCCTGATCTCTTTGCACTCTCCCTCCTCCAATCATATTAACTCCTAACAGTTCTAGTTACCACTTATAATATGATACTTCATCCTGGCTGCATGTTAGATTCACCTGGGGAGCTATTGTAAAATGTCAGTGTGGAGAAGAAGGGTGTCCTAAGCATGGATGTTTCTAAAACGGCATTTAATATGTAGCCAGGGTTGAGAACCTTTGATCAATATGCTGTTGAGTCCCAATTTTATATTACTAGCTCTCAATGATAAGCTTCAGATGCTGACTGGATCTCTCCTCCTGATGTCCTCTACCCCAGAGAAAACCTCAAACACCAACATATCCAAATGTGACATGATTATGTCGCATTGCCCTCACCAAAATCCTTTGAATTGTAATTACTGGAATTGCTTCTGCCATTTTGCCATTTGTTTTCTATATGTCACATATATTTTGTTATTCAATTCCTTCATTACTACCTTCTTTTGTGTTTAATAAAGTTGACTTTTTGTAATGTACATTTTAATTCATTTCTCATTTCCTTTTCTAGATATTTCCTATTTTCTTAGTGGCTACCATGGAGGTTAAAATTAACATCTTAAATACATAATAAACTGGCTTGAATTAACAACAACTTTGCTTTAATAGTATAAATAACTCTGTTCTTATGCAGCTCTCTTTTCCTTTATGTTGTTATTGTCACAACTTTTTTATATCATATGTGTCCACTAACATAGATTCATATTTTTTTCTATATGATTTAAGAGACAAATGTATGAAACCAATGCATTTGTATTTTAAATCATATAGAAAAAAATAGGGCTTACAAATCAACAGTAAAATAATACTAGCTTTCAAATTTAGCTATGTAGTTACATTTATGAGAGTTCTTTATTTCTTCTTATGGCTTCAAATTGCAATCCAATTTCAAGGACTCCTTTAGCATCTGTTGTTGGGCAGATCAGTAAATAACAAACTTCCTCAGCTTTTTTCTAAGAATGCCTTAGTCTTGCCTTCATTTTAGAAAAATCATTTTGTAGGATACAGAACTCTTGACTGAAGATTTTTTCTTTCTTTTAGAACTTATCATCTACTGAATTTGGATCTCTGTGTGTGGTTTCTGAAGAGAAATTGGATGTTAATTTTATTGAGCATCTCTTGTATGTGACGAGTCACTTCCCTTACCGATTTCAAGATTCTCTGTCTTTGGCTTTTGACAGTTTGATTGTAATATGTTTCAGTGGGAATTTTCTTTCAGTTTTTCCTTCTTGAAGGTCTTGAATTTTTTAGATGTGTAGATTCACAAAATGCAATTAGTTTTGCACCAACCTAATAACTTAGCCTTAGGCTAATTAAGACTTGTTCCTTCAGGTGAAGTAGGGGCTTCTTGCCCAAGCTCATGACTGCATGGGGATGTGGTTAATCTCACAAACAAAAGCAGGGCTCTGCCCACAGAGCATTCTCCCATCTCTATCCCCACCACCCTTTCATGTAATAATTCAATACATATTTATTGGGAGCTGACTATATGCCAGGTACTGGGAATAAAAGATTGATGAGGTTCTGGCTATTATAGAGTTTACATTTGGGTTGGGAGAGCCAAATGTTAAAATAGTAAACAAATAAAAATATTGTCAATTCAAATAATGATAAGTTATTGAAGAACTTATCTTGAAAAAATGTTGGAGAAAAACTAGGATAATGAGATGGAGAATGATATGTGTGGGGCTTGAAATAGTGGTCTTGAAAGGTTTCACTGAAGAGAGACATTTGTTCTGAAACTATACAAAAGGAGGGACACTGGGAAGCTTTATGGAAGAGGATTATAGGCAGCAAACTAAAGTGTAAGGAACCCTAAGTGATCACATGCTTGACAGGTTTGACAGGCTTAAAGAACAGAAGGCCACTGTGCTCTTAAATACCATTGTCTTTTATATACCCACATCTGAGCATCTGCTGTATCTACAATCTAGAATGATCATCCCTAGATCATTGCCATCCAGGAAACTCTTATCAACACTTCAAGACACACCTCAAATATTACTTCCTCTGTGATGCCTTCCCTTACCTCCAACAGTTCAAGTTGAACACTTCCTACTTTGTATCCCTACTATTGATTAGAATCCCTATCACTTTGTACTATGTTTAACTTATTTACATTTTTGTCTCCCCCTCTGGACTTGGAGTTGCTTGATGGCAAGGACAATGTCATTTATATATGCATGTTTGTGTTCCCTACTACCAAGTGCTCTGGGCATGACAAATGGTAGATGTACAACAAGCATTTATTGAACTGAAACACTGAATATATACTATTACTGGCACTCTCATAGACTTTGTGAAACATGCAAAAGAATCTGTCTTCATTGAAGTAGTCAGAAATGCAGACTCTGGAGCTAGAAGTTTGACCCCAATCCCATTTCCACCACTTACTAGCTGAGTGAACTTTAAAAATTACTTAACCTCTCTGAGCTTCAGGTTCCTTGTCTGTCAGGTGGGAGATAATTGTGGTAACTGTCTAAAAGTGAGTATTAATTTAAATAATGTAAACAAAACATTTATCAAACACAGTAACTGGAACAGAATAAGTGCTGAGTCTCACCTTATTTATAAATTAAAGAAATAATTAGATTCACAAAATTTATATGCATGAAAAACAAAAATACTACAAATATATCACTATACAGAACTGTTTAAAGTCCCTCCTGAACCAAGATGTTGCAGCACTATGACCTCAACAAAGCATTGCTGAACGAATGAAGTTAAAAAAAAAAAAAAGCCACAGCATAATAAGTGCTGGCCTGACCACTGTGAGAGCACTGTGTTCACTTCCGAACATTACACTTTAAGAGAAACAAAGCATAACTAGAAGCAGACCAGTAGGATGCTCCAAAATCTAGAAAGTATCTAATAAGAATGATTGAAGAAACTGAGAATAGTTAGGTAGAGGGACACATTATTGCTGACATCAAACATTTGAAAGTTGTCATGTGTAATAAAGGGGAGCTTTGCTTGATGCTGCCCTAGACAGCAGAACTTGGGCCAGGGGATAAAAGTTATAGGCAGGTGATTTTAGCTGAACATAGGAGAGTATTTGCTGAAAGTCAGCGTTCATCATGCAGGTGAGGAAGTGGTGAGTTTTCCATCTGTGGAGGTACTCATTAACTGAACACCCACCTAACAAGGATACTGTCAAGGGGACTTTTTCATTGGGCTGGGGGTTATTCTAGATGGACTTTGGAGTGAGTTTTTTGCAGGACGTTCAAGGTCTGGACCTTTCAGGGAAAGAACAGTGTCACTACATTTAAATTAGTTCTCAAAGTGATAATCTCAAAGAAGCCAAAATGCTCTCAAAATCGACATCCCCATAACTTTCCCATGACCAGCTCACCCCTGTGCTTTTACATAAAATTTCCACTATAGTCACTTTTTGGACTGCTCATTCAAGGTCCCTGTTAAAATGTGATTCTTTCCTAGAAGAAGTATGGCTTTAAGCCACTCAGCCATTATCATCAGCTTCTATTACACTGCCTGGTATATAGTAAGAATTATTTATTGAATGTGTTATCAGTCATTCACAGCTTAGATCATACAAATTTATCAGATTAAATTTACTTGCCTTAGAAAGGCCCTGAAGAGATAGAAATCTAGAGAGATAAGTCTAGAAAATTGTGAGAGGTCACAAGGGTTTTACCATTTAAGCTTCAGTGTTCATAACACACCGTGCAAGCCATGCACAGATACCAAGACCCTCTGAAGGTACTGATTTTTTCTTAGGTGGAAAGCCAGCTTTTCCTCCTCACAGATGAAGTCCTATGCTGGGCAGCAATCTGGGCTGGGATTTGTCAAAGCCACTTTGTGCCCTGGCCTTCTGCCAAGTCCATCGATTTAGCCCTTTAAATCGCATAATTTAAGCCCACAAGTGTCACAGATTCTATTAAACAAACTTCTCTGGCCAGCAGCAAAGAAAAGAGAGAACATGATAAGCCTTCTAAGGCAGCCTGTAAGACCATCCTTAATCTTTCATGGTTGGAGAACTACATTGCGAGTGGGGTTCACTGGCAGAATGCCATTAAATACTGACAGGTTTTGTTTCTTTAGTTAAGAATATGCCTTGAGGCTTAGCTTAGGTTAATGGCAGATGAGTGCATCTGCCAAGTATAAAGGTAAAGGGTGATGGGGAAAAAAACTTCCAAATAATATTTCCTTAAAAGATACCAGAAACTCCATCACTAGTTACTTGTTCTCAGAATAATGGCAGAGTAGACCTAACAGTAAGCATGCAGAGAAAGGATTGGCCTCTGAGCCCGGAGTGAGGCTGAGGCTAAGGTGAGGTTCCAGTGGCTGCAGCTGTGAGGATTAGAACAGGGCAAGGAATTAGGCAAGTCATTAGACATCTACATGAGTCTGCATGTCAACAGACAATGGAGGAAACCCATTTTTGCATTATTCTCTATTCGTAGTATAGAAGTGGGCATGACTGCTTAACAGAGATTTCCAAGGCTGGATACCAGACCTCTCCTTTACCCTCCATCATATCATCCCTGTTCTTTTAGCCATACAGCATTGCTTTAATTCCAAAGTCACAGAAACTCTCCTAATGAAGGAAGTCATGTTAAAATATATTACTAGTTATTAGCCATGTGATTTATTATTTCATCCAGGTGTAGTTTTGGGAATGTAGTCCCTTAAAGCAAGAGTGACTCTAATAGTACAATCTCAGGAAAACCTTTGTAGATTTCTTTTTCTAAAGAGGAATACTATGAGGCCTCTTATAACAGAGCCCGATGGAAAATTACACAGACCAGACTAATTCCAAATGCAAAAGATGAAAATTAAAACTGGACTTTGAATTGACTATATATCATCCAATTATACTTGCCTCAAGTTACAAATTATCATGATTTTACTGTTGTCTCTCTTCAGTACTTTAACCCATGCATCTGGCACATAGTGAGAATTTAATGAATGGTACTGCTGTGGCCTTCATTATGATTACTATTAGAGGCAGTGGTAGTAATAGTACCACTCTAGTACCTGGCATCATGCCTGGGCCATGTTAACTATTCAAAACTAAGGATTATTTTTATATCTTTATTGCCCCAGCTTCTGGCATAGTGCCTGGCACATAATAGGGCACCGATTGAGTTAGTTTCCTTCATTCCCACCTTTCCCTGGGATACAATATTCTTCTGCTTCCCCTACAGCTGTGCCTTACTAAAGGGGTTGCAGATCTTCATGTAGCAGTAATGCTTCCTGTAGCAGTACAACCACCTGTGACACCATCTGAAAGGACATCTAGCCTTTTCTTCCATGGTAGCCTCTTAAGTAGCAAATGGACAGCAAGTGTTCAAGATCATTTTTCAGATGGGGATGCCAAGATTATGAGTGGTTACCTTGGAATTTTAGCTTACCTCTAATCCTTATGTCCTAATAAGCTGAAAAAATAAGACGCCCTGGAAAAATAAGACCCCTCAAGTTCCCCCCAACCCATCACCCAACTAGGCCCTAACTAATCTCATCATATTTCTTGTTGCACTTGGCAGTGCAACAAGAATGCTCTCACATTTTCGTGCCTAATTAATCCTCCAAGGATTAGCTTAAGTACCATCTTTATGAAACTTTCTCTGAGACCTCCAGCCTTCACTGAGCAGGGTTGTGTTGTTTCCTATCCTCTACCAGTGGCGAGCAGAGTGCTATTCTATTTTTTTTACTTGAAAGTAGTGAAAGAAAGTATCAGTGCTTCTTGAGGCAGTGAAACACCACCCTGTTCTCTTGGGCTCCAAATATGGAGAGAAATTTGTCATTTGGGCCTGCTCAGGGCAAGAGGTAACACTCATCTTCAAATGCTAACTTACCAGAAGGTCACAAGCACATGAATTGCAAATACCATTTGACATAAGGTATATCTCTCCCTCTGCCAAAGCAAGAATGTCATTACCTGGAAGACTGAGGTAAATGTTTGCAGAAGCTTTATGTCTTCATCTTTTCTGACATCCAGAAGGTGAGACAAGAGGTTCTTTATCACATTGCCATGTACTTTAGCTGGCAAAACAGTTAAGTAATGCAAGACACTGGAATAGGTCCATTCTAACTCAGCCTCCAGAGGAGCCTGGAGGCCTCAGGGATGAGAGGGAAAGTAGAGCTAATCACCTAGTAGATCTGAACCTCATTTTCTCCCTTGGGGAAGATCATCATTCCCATTTCACAGGAATACTACAGGGAGCTAATGAGGAATGTGTATAAATTTGACTTGTAAACTATGAGGCAACTGCTCGATACCATGATTCATTCGACGCAATTGAAAATAAAGGCTGTCTTTTTACCTTCATCTCCCAGAGAAAGTTTAAACACATCGTAGGAGCTCAATCACTAGGTTTTTACTTTAAAACTAATTCTACTAAATATAACCTGGATTTAGGTATGATACAAATAAAACAGACCATCAACTTCTCAGAATTTAATTGAACAGATTCTCAGATCCGTTAGCTTTTGGTTTGAAATGGCAGAGGAAAAAATCATGAGAGGGCACAGAGGGTACCTGCTTACCTTTTGCAGTTGGCTTTGGCCTATTGGAGTAAAAATGCCCCTTCCCCCAGTGAGCAGCAGCAAGAAGCAGGGGTGCAGTTAGCACTGAAATAGGATTTCAATCCAGGATGTGCATCTGGGGCAGTTGCAAATGTAATCTTGAAAATCTGCACAGGACCACAGACCTAGAGCCTGAAGGAAATTGGCCAAAGATGATCTTCAGATTTGCATCACTAATCAGAAATGTTACCAGGAGTATTTTCAGACACCAGAAGAGAAGGAAGGTAGGAACTAGCTTATGCAACATCTTAGGAGGTTTACCCTGTGCCAGTTACTAACTGATAACTGCTAGTAATATTATTAAGATTGATAACCTTAGTAATAATAAATAAAGCACAGAGGGCTTGAGTAACTTATTGAAGACCATAGAACTGGGAAGTCATAAAACCAGGATTTAAGTCCAGGTCTTTGTGACCCCAAAACCTTGGCTTTTTCTGTTATACTTCTCTGTAAGAGGAAAAACGATGGTGTCATTGAAGTCGTTTGGGAGTTTCCAATGCCTTAGCAAGACTGCCTCCATAACTGTCCACTTGAGACCTCCAGGTATCTAAGGATATTTTTGGTCTTTCTCTGTTTCTTCGCTCAGCTTTCTAAATTGCTATGAACCATGGCCCAGCTGTACTACAAAAAGGTCAACTACTCACCGTACAGAGACCGCATCCCCTTGCAAATTGTGAGGGCTGAGACAGAGCTCTCTGCGGAGGAGAAGGCCTTCCTCAATGCTGTGGAGAAGGGGGACTATGCCACTGTGAAGCAGGCCCTTCAGGAGGCTGAGATCTACTATAATGTCAACATCAACTGCATGGATCCCCTGGGCCGGAGTGCCCTGCTCATTGCCATTGAGAATGAGAACCTGGAGATCATGGAGCTACTGCTGAACCACAGCGTGTATGTGGGTGATGCATTGCTCTATGCCATACGCAAGGAAGTGGTGGGCGCTGTGGAGCTTCTGCTCAGCTATAGGCGACCCAGTGGAGAGAAGCAGGTAAGAGAAATTCCTACAGACTGAGAAACAGCCAGGCACAATAGGGCACCAGGTCAAAAGCCCTGAAACTAGGGAAAGTTAGGCGGCCTGGAATTGAGAAGCTCTATCTCACAAATTGCAACAGTGATCTCAGGTAGCATCCTAGAGCTACCCGACATGGCCCATGCTGAGTTTTCCTCATTTACCTTTTCCTTATTCGTGTTTGCCCATACTTAGTAACCTAATGGTGTGTTCTTTGTTTCCAGAATATTCAAGCCCCTTCTAACCTTCATACACCCTGCTTTCTATCTTCAGTTTCCTCCTGTACTCAAAGGTTATATTCTAGAAAACAAGAGACAAAATACAGACTTGGGCTTTCTGCTTCTCATCAGCCTTTCCTCCTGAAGCCAATACAGGAGGCCTTAAAACTTGAGTGCCATGGTGCAGATACTTATGGATATAAGGCCTCATATATTTTTCCAGCACCTGTCAAGTGACTACACTCCCCCTCCAGATGTTTGGGTTTTTGCCTCTGTGATTCTCATATCCTCCAAGGCACCTAGGCTTGATACTCTGGGGTCATCTTTTATTTGTCTGACTCCCTTGCCCCCCCTATCTAATCCTCAAGTCCTGTGGTCCCTTCCTTCCAAATATCTTTCACAAACTTTCTCTCCTCTCTAGTTCATCTTTCACCAGCCTGGCTCTTGTTCCCAACATCTCTCTGTTAGATGAATGGTCCCTCATGTGTGGTCCCTTGACTGGCAGCATCAGCATTCCCGGGGAACTTGTTAGAAATGCAAATTCTCAGGCTTCTACCACAGTCGTATTGAATCAGAAACTCTGGGTTGGGGCCCCAACAAGCCCTCCAGAGGATTCTCATGTACAGTCAAGCTTGAGAACTGCTGTCCTAGACTAATATAAAACTCTTCTAAACTGGTCTTCTTGTCTCTAGCATCTTCTCCTCTCTCAAGAAATCCTGAGCAATAATGCTGCCTTATTCTCCCTAAAATAGCATTATAAACTTGTTGTTCCTGTACATCCTTTTGCAGCTTCTTTTCTGCTGTCTAAAAGTTCGCTGAAAATGAACTTACAATAGGCAGATTAATAGGAGAAAAGGGCATACAAAATTTATGAAAATGCACATGGACATGGAAACCATACACAAAGGTTGAAACTCAAAGAGAGGTCAGATGTTGGAGACATGAATACTCTCTTCATAGGGGAGAAATGTATGGACCTGGGAAGCACACATTATCTTATAAATGATTCTCTTTGGATGCTGCCAAAAAGTTAAGGGAAAGTGAGGGGTGGAACTGCATAAGAACTAATGTTGTCTTTTTTTTTTTTAAATTTCCATAGGTTATTGGAGAGCAAGTAGTTTTTGGTTACATGAGTAAGTTTCTTTAGTGGTGATTTGTAAGATTTTGGTGCACCCATCACCTGAGCAGTATACACTTCAGCGGATTTGCAGTCTTTTATTCCTTACCACCTTCTCTTTCCCCCTGAGTCCTCAAAGTCCACTGTGTCATTCTTATTCCTTTGCATCCTCATAGCTTAGCTCCCACTTATGAATGAGAACATACGATGTTTGGCTTTCCATTTCTGACTTACTTCATTTAGAAAAATGGTCTCCAGTCTCATCCATGTTGCTGCATATACCATTAATTCATTCCTTTTTATGTCTGAGTAGTATTCCATTGTATATATATATGCCACAGTTTCTTTATGTACTTTCTGCAACTGTGAATTTTGCTGCTATAAACATACATCTGTAAGTATCTTTTTCAAATCATGACTTTTTTTCCTCTGAGGAGATACCCAGTAGTGGGATTGCTGGATCAAATGGTAGTTCTACTTTTAGTTTATTAAGGAATCTCCACACTGTTTTCCATAGTGGCTCTACTAGTTTGCATTCCCACCAGCAGTGTAAAAGTATTCCCTGTTCACCACATCCATGGTAACATCTACTATTTTTAATTTTTTTTATTATAGCCATTCTAGCAGGACTGAAGTGGTATCTAATTGTGGTTTTGATTTGTACTTCCATGATTGTTAGTGATGTTGAGCATTTTTTCATATGTTTGTTGGCCATTTGTACATCTTTTGAGAGTTGTCTATTCATGTCCTGAGCCCACTTTTTGATGGGATTTTTTTCTTGTTGATTTGCTTGAGATTTTCATTGTAGACTTTGGATATTAGTCCTTTGTCAGATATATAGATTGTGAAGATTTTTTCCCACTCTGTGGGTTGTCTGTTAACTCTGCTGACTGCTCCTTTTGCCGTGCAAAAGCTCTTTAGTTTAATTAAGTTCCAGCAATTTATCTTTACTGCATTTGCTTTTTGGTTCTTGGTCATGAAAGCCTTGCATAAGCCAATATCTAGCAGGGTTTTTCCAATGTCATCTTGTAGAATTTTTATAGTTTCAGGTATTAGATTTAAGTCCTTAATCCATCTTGAGTTGATTTTTGTATAAGGTGAGAGATGAGGATCCAGTTTCCTTCCCCTATATGTGGCTAGCCAATTATCCCAGCACCATTTGCTGAAAAGGGTATCCTTTCCCCACTCTATGTTTTCTTATTATGCAGATAAAGTCCCCTAGGTAATCTCTTGCAGCCACCCTCAGAAAAATACATGAAAAGTCCATCTGGGCATGGTGATGACTGCCAGTCTTTTCTCCATGGTTGATCTTTCCTGGTTATTTGATTAGATTTCTAGGGAGGGAGTCTTAAGACAATTACATTTCTTTTGGAAAGAAGCTTTTTCAGTAAGATAAGAAAGAAAGTTCCAGAAAGTCCCTCAGTATCCTTAAAAAGGATCAGAGAGACAAAGTGGTACAGAAAGGTCAGAAATAGAGAGCTTGGTTCTGATGCTTTTGAGGCCTTTCATTTTTTTTTTTTTTTTTTGAGATGGAGTCTTGCTCTGTCACCAGGCTGGAGTGCAGTGGCACAATCTCGGTTCACTGCAACCTCTGCCTCCCAGGTTCAAGCAATTCTCCTGCCTCAGCCTCCCAAGTAGCTGGGACTACAGACGCGTCCCACCACGCCCGACAAATATTTTGTATTTTGGTAGAGACAGGGTTTCACCATGTTGCCCAGCCTGGCCTCGAACTACTGAGCTCAGACAATTCACTTGCCCCAGGCTCCCTAAGTGCTAGAATTACAGGCGTGAGCCATTTACCCGGTGGCCTTTCCATTTTTCAAAGCACTCAGCATGCTTAAGTACCATATTTTGGGAAATTATTTTCTGCACCCCAACACTTTCAATAACTACAATGTCTCCTCATTAGAAGAGAAACCAATCCATGAAGCCTAGCACCTCAATGCCCTCATGCAATGGTCTTTTCCAGTCCTGTATTCCTCTGGTCCCTTCCAAACACCCCTCAAGTCAGACAGGTCTCTTTTCACTGTCTCTCTTCTTTAGAAGCACAGAATTAGGCACATAGCAGGGCACAAAAATACTAAATCATCAAAATTGGAATATCTCAATACATTCTAAAAAGTAGAAATAGTACATGACAAAACAAAAATTGCAAATTTCTTAGAAATAGTAATAATACAAACAATCAGCATTAAATCTAATGGTATATGGCCAAAGCTGAGTTTAAAGGAAATTCATAGTTCTCATATTTGCCTAACAAAAAAGATTGAAAGTAAATTTAGTTATAACTCACAGACTAAGAATTGTAATTGATGAAGCCGAAAGCAAAGACAGTATATTATAGTATTATAGTATACTTCCTTGAGTAAAAGGCCTGAATCCCACTCCACCATCAGCATTTAATACAGAACCAAGAGAGTGGGAATTTCTCTCTCTTGTTCACTGCTGTATTACATCACTAGAAAAGTTCTTGGTATATCACCAACACTTCATAAATATTTATTTAGTGAATGAGTAACATACAACCTGCACTGTGCTAAGTATCTGACATGGCTTATCCCATTTAATCCTCCTAGCAACTCTGTTAGGTAGACAATATTATTATCATCCCTATTTTACCATAAGAAAAATTGAGGCCAGCCATGGTGGCTCACACCTGTAATCCCAGCACTTTGGGATTTACCCGAGGTGGGTGGATCACTAGAGCTCAGGAGTTCAAGACCAGCCTGGGCAAAACCCGGTCTCTACTAAAAATACAAAAATTAGCTGGGTTTGGTAGCACAGGCCTGTCATCCCAGCTACTAGGGAGGCTGAGACAGGAGAATCACTTGAACCTGGGAAGCGGAGGTTACAGTGAGTCAAGATTGCACCGCTATACTCCAGCCTGGGCGGCAGAACGACACTCTATCAAAAAAAAAAAAAAAATTGAGTAACAGGATGATTACTTCAATTGTCCAATGCCCAGGTCCAAGATCACAATTAGTAAATGTGAGAGCCAGGATTCAAACTCAAGCAGCTTAGCTCTTGAACACACTGAGTTAACCACTAAGCCACGCTACTTCCCTAGCAGTCTGAGTACATCAGGATTCCCAGCACGGAAGTTCTAAGACAAAGTAGATCAACGAAGGATACATCAGCCCTCTGGAAAGGAGGAGCCTGAAGGATTTGGATGACTAGTAAACCAGAGAGGTGTGAATATGTTCCTGGCTTGACTCGGTCCACCTCACCATCCCCATGAAAACTGATATGTTTTATTCCGCATTCTTCCAGAGCCCTGCCAAGTGTCTGGGTGATTTAATGTGCTATTCTATACTAAAGCTTACCCAGCTACCTGGCTCCAGAATGACCTTGCCCACCTCTGAGAATGTGCAGTCCATTGGCTTCTTCCCTTCACTTGACACCAATCACTTATCATTTTGTACTATTGGCTAGCCTTACTTGCGTAAATGTCTGATCTCTGTAGTTAGATTGTTTCTTCAAATGTGAGGCAAAAATCTAATGCTCAGTGGTTTTCATGTTTCTCTCATCAGTACTTAACCCAGTGACTAGTACATGATGGGTGATATATAAACGTTTGCTGAGGAACATGAAGGAGTTAAGTGAATTTTCCAGAAAAGCACATGGCTTGCTGATTGAAGAAGAACCTCTGGACTTTCATATTCAATTTGATTTAACTTCATTACTGTTTTGCAAATGAGGAGATCACAGAAAAGGTTCTAAGAAGGAGGCTAGTAATACCAGATCTGAGTTTTGAAAATGGGCCAAGTTATCATTTGACAGTCCTCATTTTTTCCCATTTTTCCTCCATGCTCTAGTGAATACTGGGGCAAACTTATACTAGTGTGAAATCAAAAGCATGACCTCTCTAGGGAAAGGTAGTGCTTAACTTATAGGAATGAACCCACTGGCAGTGTAAAGTCAAGCCTATGGAACCTGGGGAAAGCGATTTGGCTCAGGCAGGTTTTTATCAGGACCCTTTCGTACACATTGACAATATAAGACCTACTTTGTCCATACTTAGCTATCACACTGTATGTACAAACCCACAAGGTTGTCAGCTCCATTCCCAAGTCTCTTCAGCAGTCTTCTCCTCGCTTTCTCCTCTCTCCCCCTAACCTCCACGATGAGCCTCTGCTAAATTTCATTTTCTTCAATTGCTCTGACAATCGCTGTGATAAGTCATGGCAGTGACTATAACTGTTACAGGGCTAGAGTTCTGTGTTTCTGGGAGATAGAAACAAAGTTTGTTTACCTGGGAGCCATCAGGGATGTGAGCCAACACAGGCCTTCTGAACTGCCTTTGGTTCAGATAGGCAAGCCATTTTCAGGAAGGCCTTTCTCCCACACATGGAATTCAAACAACTGCTCCTTTGCACTGAGTCCTTCCCTTTTCTCTCCAGGAGATTGGGCACAGTTGACCTCCATCACTCTTGGGAAGATAAACCATTGCCTTCCTTGGCTTTACCATCCAAGGACTTTAGCTCCAGGCTAGCAGTAAGAAGCTGTCTGCTCTATCCTTACCTCAGACTCTTGTGATCTTCCCCCTCTTTTATTCCATCAAAAGGCTCTCAGATAAAGGTCAGGGGCTGGACATAAGGAGCTGACAGTAACGTCAAGAGTCAACACTGATATGGAGACCTTCATTTTATTAAAAATCTTTAAAAATATAATGATACTCTCTCAGGTAGAATTTTCTACACCAAACAAACAGGGGTGTGTGTGTGAGCACATGTGTGTGTGTACGTTATATGTTACTCTGTGGTCTTGCTGCTCCAGAAATCTGACCCTCTTGGCCCACTTGCTAATGTCTGTAGCCTATTTACTGAGGGGTAGATTTTGACAGCCTGGGAAATTTGTGACTTTTGTTGGGTAAATCCTCTGAAATTAGTCTCAGACTTCAAAATTCTTGAGGCAACATAAGGTCTAATGCCCACCTATTTCTGGTCTATTATGCTTGCTAACTTTGAGCCACTGGCTGTAGAAACCACTAGAGGAGTACTGTCAGCAGGAAGAGCAAATCCAGCCACAATCCAGAGAGGAGACTCTTGTCTGTGTATGCTCAAAACCAGTTCTAAGTTAATTGTTGTGCACATAAGAAACTTGTCAAAATGCAGATTCCTGAGCCCCACTACATACCTACAGAATCAAAATCTTGGAGTTTAGGCCTGAAATCAGAATTTTTACAAATACACCCTTACCTTTTTCTAATTAAGAAGTCCATGTACCTCTCTGTATTTGTTTCCTAGGGCTGCCATAAAAAATTATCATAAATTGGGTGGCTTAAAACATCAAAAATGGCTTCTCTCACAGCTCAAGATGTCAGAAGTCTGATAAGAAGGTATCAGCATGGCTGGTTTCTTCTGGAGGGAGAATCTGTTTTATGCCTCTCTGCTAGTCTCTGGTGGTTGCTGGCAGTCCTCTGCGTTCCTTGGTTTATAGCTGCATCACTACAATCTCTGCCTTTGTTGCCAGAGTTCTCTGTATCTTTCTTCTGTCTCTATAGCTTTCTCTTGTGTCTCTGTATCTAAGTCTTCCTTTCCTTTTTATTGTGAAGATACCAGTAATTTGATTTAGTGCCCACCCTAATCCAGGATGACGTCATCTTAACTTGATTACATCTGCTAAGACCCTTCTTCCAAATAAGGTCACATTGACAAGTCCCAAGAGTTAAGACTTGAACATATCTTTTGGGGGACACAGTTCAACCCACTATATTCTCTATGAGAAATACTTGCCTAAACAAGTGATTCTCAAACATTTTCAGCAGTACAGTCTTTCATTAAATGAAAACTCACTCAGATGCAAGACAGACCCAAGCAGAGCCGCCCTAGTTTAAGTGCAGGTTGGGTTTCAAACCCACTTGAATCTCTCTGCAGCTCAACTTCACCATCTGTAAAATGAAGCTAATAATACCTAGCGCTACCTAATCCAGAAAACTGCTGTGAGAAAGAAATAAGGTTAAGATATGTCCAAGTATTTTGAAAACAAAAGGTCTGAAAAATGCTACACAGAGGTCAATAACTATTATTTTCAGCTTTACTCCATCCACTTGACTTAGCATGTCATATAGTATGGAGAGACCAGCTGGCAGATGGTACTGCTCACAAGGCACCACCAGTAGAGTAAGAGTAAGAGGCTGGTAAACAAGCCGGCTTAGTTCTAAGATTATCTCCTTCTGCCTGGCCCTGATGGCAATGGTCTCCCTTCTGCTGCCAGGCAAGCTGCATGACCTCAAAGTCATCCTTCCTTTTTCACTAGAGTCTAAGGATTTCAGCAACAGGGAGGTAGAGCTGCTGGCCTCTGTATCAACAACTCACCCAAGTAATTTTCTTTCTTGGTCACTTGCGTCAATGCAAGCAGGTGGAAAGAGGCTAAGCCAACCTTCTCCCCATGGCCCACCCCTCTAGGCTCTTCCATAATTACTCATTTGTCTGTGGCAGATGGCTCAAAATTAAAATTGGTCTCACAGATGAGCTAGAGAGATTAAATCTCAACAACACTGATAAGTGTTTGTGTTGAGATTATAGAAAATCAGCAACAGGGCATTTCATTTACTCCTCCTCCTAACTGGTCTTTGGTCTCAGGCTGAGATTACACAGTGTGGAGGGGGACACCAAGGGCCTGGAAAAAGGTGACTAGAGCACAGAGAAGGAACACAAAATGTCTAGTCTATAAATTTCAAACACTTAATATGAAAGCAGAAAGTCAAGGGGGAAATTATAAGAGTCATCCTGCTATGTATAGATAGCCTGCAGTGGTAAAAAGACCATAGGCTTTGAAGTAAGCCAATTATTACATGTGTTTCCTTGGACAAATAATTCAATCTCTTAAAATCCCAATTTCTTCATCTGTAACTAGGAATGATAATAAAGTCTATTTTGTATTGGTTCAGTGATAATCAATGAAATAATACATGCATATTACTCAGAAGAGTCCACGATATCTAGTAAGTCCTCCATAAATGGTAGCTAGTACTACTCTTACTCCCACTAGTTGAAGCCATGCTGCTCTGATCACCTGCTGGCTAATGTCATTATTCCTTCAAAAAATTTATTAAGCACCCACTAGCACATAGTGTTTAATAATTCAGACTGAATGACCTTGGGAAGATCATTGACCTTTTTTAAGCATCAGTTTTTTATATGACAAATAAATGTAATGATATGATATAATAATAATTTTATTATTTGCTTTGATTCCCATTCCAAAGTCAAACTTCTAGGTGAAAACAATGGGTTGTGTCAATCAAATCAAGAAAATAAATAATATAGTTTAAATTGAGAGAAAAGGACAGAATGACAACATGCCATCATACTGGCCAAAGTGATGAACTGAGTTACCTCCTCTCATGTATCTGTGCTAACTTTCAGTAGACATGGCTTACCTCATTCATAGAATGGACTTGAAAGGAATTTCAAGATCATGTGGTCTGAAGTGACATGTTCAAAGTCACTCAGCTGAGCCTGAACTGACACAAATACCTCCTGTCCCCCAAGTTACTCTTTCTACTACCCCACTTTGCCTTTGAGGAATCATCAGAAATGCTAAAATTTACAACAGAGCTGCAAATAAATGAAGCAGCTACAAGTAGTGTCTATCTAGAACAATTCATTGACGGCAGAGTTTCAGCAGCTGATTAACTCTATTTAGTTCTATTGAATTTTCTAAGTATTTTTGACTACTAATCATATGCCTCACAATAAAATTGAAAGATACAGTTACTGCTTTCAAGAAATTTATACTCAGAGTAACATCACCAAGATAGATGGCTGATTAGAGATACCTAACACTTGTCCCCTCCACAAAAAGCACAAAAACAATTAAACAACTACACTTTAACTAGAGCGTCTAAGGGAAAACACCAGAATATGGCAAGGCATTGGTGAATTCCCAGTGGAGCAGGGAAACCCAGAATGGCAGCATAGAGTGGGAAGTAAAGCATCCTGCCTCCGTGACTCTGTGTCTCTTGCGGAGACTGGCTCAGAGATAGCATGGGCTTCTCATCATGGGGAAAATATAAACAGAAGATTCCCAGCAGGCCTCATTACTGCCATGGACACCTGCAGTCCTTGCTACAGCAGAGTCCCACAGTCCTCACAGACACTGAGCCCAGTATAGGGAGCTTCCTGGAGTTCATGTGGCTGCGTTATTCCAGAGGAGGAGCCCACATGTTGCACCCTCCCTCACAGCACTATCTTGAGACTAGAGCCACTACTAGAATGTATCTTGCTCTGGGGGCCAATAGCCACTGTATCTCCCCTTCTCTGAGTCCCCACTGTCATTCCATCATACTCACAGAAGTGGTTGCAATGCCACACCCCAGTTGCTTGGAGCCTAGACTCAGTAGAACAGCTGTGACTCTGACACCCGAGCCTATGCAGTGTCCTGCATTTCAAGGAACAAGCCACCCTGCACAGTGGGTAAGCCACGTCCATGACTGGTGGAACTGCTGCACATCCCTGACCTACCCAGCAGCATCATTACAGCACAGCCACACCACCACCTCTACAAATACCCACAGCCTAGGTCACTGAGGCACTTGCAGACACTGTTGACATTGATTGTAGCTGAAGAAATTAAACGGAGACTGCCTTACTGTGCTTACACAGAAGCAAAGCCAAAGCACCCTGCCAAATCAACACCATAAGACTCGTCTTAAAAATCACACAAGATCTACAAATTTAGAAAAGGAGACTATTTATTTTACAGGTTAGAGCCTACAAGGTGGTCATATCACAGGCTGGGAAGAATAACCTCCAGTAAAGACCAGAAACAGGCACATTGAAGGACGGGTTGAAGTAGGAGCCTTATGCTGAATGGATTAGGTAAACATATATAGTTAACAGGTTATAGAAGGTAATATGAATATTTATGAAGGTGATCCTGACACGTGCATATTGACCAAACATGCATGTAACATAAAACCCATGTTCATTTTAGGGTGGAGACTTAACCATTAAATGTATTACAGTTAGGTCCTATATGTCTAAAGGTAAAGCAGGAACATCAAGGCACTCAAGTGTGCAGCCTCTATAAACCTGCCAGGACCAGTCCATGGTTGGTGGTCTTTTTATCAGGAGAAGTTACTGAAATCAGTCTTTTGTCCAATCAAAGGAAAAGTGGCTGAGGGGCAGTTAGTCAGCATACAGTGGAGCTGAATTTGCTTTAACATTGCTTATCTCAAGACCAGTGCTTGTTTAGCTGCCAGAGAAAAAGAATAATCTCGTGACAGTCAGAACGTAGTTTATTCTTTAAGTATCGGGATGTGTGACTTCATGCTTGTCTGGCATGGCCTTAGGCCTTGTTTATAATTTGGTACAAAGAGTCCAGATCGTCCCACTGCACTCCAGCCTAGGCGACAGAGACTCCACATCTTCTCTAACCACAACGGAATAAACCAATAAATAACAACAGTTACTTTGGAAACTATACAAACACATAGAAAGTAAATAATATGCTCCTGAAAGAATAGTGGGATAATAGCTCATATCTTGGGATATATGAACCTATAGAAATTAAGAAGAAAAATTTTAAATTTCTTGAAACAAATGAAAATGGAAACACAACACAGCAAAATTTGTAGGATATAAGGAAGGCACTACTAAGATTAAAGTTTATAGCTATTAAGTGCTTACATCAAAAAAGTAGAAAAACTTCAAATAAATGACCTAATAATGCATTTTAATTAACCACAAAAGCAGGAGCAAACCAAACACAAAATTAGTAGAAGAAATAATAAAGATTAGAGCAGAAATAAATGAAATGGAACAAAAAATAGAAAAGATCAATGAAATAAAAAGCTGATTTTTAGAAAAGATCAAAATCGACAAACTTTTAGCCAGACTAAGAAAAAAAGAGAAGATGCAAATTAATAAAATCAGAGATTAAAAAGGAGAAACTACACCTGATACCTGAAAAATTAATAGGATCATTAGAGTCTTCTATGAGCAACTATATTCAAATAAATGGAAAGATCTAGAAGAAATGAATAAATTTCTAGACACATCCAACATACCAAGAATGAACCATGAAGAAATCCAAAACCTAAATATACCAATAACAAGTAATGAGATCAAAGCTGTAAAGCTGTAATAAAAAGTTTCCCAGCAAAGACAAGCCCAGGACCTGATGGTTTCACAGCTGAATTTTACCAAACATTTGAAGAAGAACTAATCCCTATCCTACTCAAACTATCCTGAAAAAAGGGAAGAGAAGAGAATATTTCTAATTCATTCTAAGGCCTAACTACCCTAATACTGAAGCCAGATAAACATCCATCAAAAAAAGGAAACTACAGATCAATATTCCTGATGAATATTGATGCAAAAATAGTCAACAAAATACTAGCAAACTGAATTCAACAACACATTTAAAATGTCACTCATCATGGCCAAGTGGGTCTTATCCCAGAGATGCAAGGATGGCTCAACATACACAAATCAATCTATGTGATCCATAATATCAACAGAATGACAGACAGAAACCATATGATTATTTCAACTGATGCTGAAGAAACATTTGATAACATTCAACATCCATTCATGATAAAATCCCTCAGAAAACTGGGTATACAAGGAACACATCTCAGCACAATAAAAGCCATATACAACAGACCACAGCTAGTATCATACTGAATGATCCTTTCCTTTCCTCTAAGATCTAGAATAAGACAAGGATGCCCACTTTCACCACTGCTATTCAACATAGTACAAGAAGTTCTAGCTAGAGCTGTCAGACAAGAGGAAAAAAAATAAAGGGCATCCAAATTGGAAAGGAAGAAGTTGAATTATCCTTATTTGCAGATGACATGATGTTATATTTGGAAAAACCTAAAGACTACAAAAAACCTAACTTATTAATACTGATAAACAAATCTAGTAAAGTTGGAGGATACAAAATCAACATCCAAAAAGCAGTAGCCTTTCTGTATGTCAGCAGCAAACAATCTGAAGAAGAAATCAAAAAAGTAATCTCATTTACCATAGGTACAAATCAAACACTGAGCAATAAATGTAACCAAAGAAGTGAAATATTTCTACAATTTGTACTATAAAATACTGATGCAAGATATTGAAGAGGACACAGAAAATGAAAACATACTCCCTGTTCACGGATTAGAAGAATCAATATTGCTAAAATGTCCATACAACCCAATGCAATCTATAGATTAAATGCAAATACCAATGGCATTCTTCACAGAAATAGGAAAAATAATCCTAAAATATGTTTAGAACCACAAAAGACCCAGAATAGCCAAAGCCATCCTGAGCAAAAGGAGCAAAACTGGAGGAATCACATTACGTGACTTCAAATCATACTACAGAGCTATAGTAACCAAAACAGCTTGATACTGGCATAAAAACAGACATAGACCAGTGGAACAGAACAGAGAACCCAGAAATAAACCCATATATCTACAATGAACTCATTTTCTACAAAGGTGCCAAGAACATACATCGGGGAAAGGACAGTCTCTTCAATAAATGGCACTGAGAAAACTGGATATCCACGTGCAGAAGAATGAAAGTAGACCCATATATCTTGCCATATACAAAAATAAAATCAAAATGAAATAAAGGCTTACATGTCAGACCTCAAACTATGAAACTACTATGAAGAAACATTGGGAAAAGTCTTCAGGATATTGGTCTGGGCAAAGATTTCTCGAGTAATACCCCTCAAGCACAGGGAACTAAAACAAGTACAGGGAACTAAAACAAGCACAGGGAACTAAAACAAGTAGATAAATTGGATCACATGACATTAAAAAGCTTCTGTGTAGCAAAGGAAACAATCTACAAAGTGAAGAGGCCACCTACAGGATGGGAGAAAATATGTGCACACTATTCATCTCACAATGGATTAATAACCAGAATATATAAAGAGTTCAAACAACTCTATAGGGAAAAAATCTATTACTGTATCAAATAGGCAAAATATCTGCAAGGACATTTCTCAAAAGAACACATACAAATGGCAAACACCGATATGGAAAACGTGCTCAACAGCATTGGTCATCAGAGAAATGAAAGTCAAAACTACAAGGAGTTATCATCTCACCTTAGTTAAAATGGCTTTTATCCAAAAGGCAATAACAAATGCTGGTAAGGATGTGGAGAAAAGGGAACCCTTGTACACTGTTGGTGGGAATGTAAATTAGTACAACCACTATAGAGAACAGTTTGGAGTGTCCTCAAAAAACTAAAAGTAGAACTACCATATGATCCAGGATTCTCACTGCTAGGTATATGCCCAAAAGAAAGGAAATCAGTATGCTGAAGTAATATCTGCACTCCCATATTTATTGCAGCACTATTCACAATAGCCAGGATTTAGAAGCAACCTACTTGTCAATCAACAGATGAATGGATAAAGAAAATGTGCTACATATACACAATAGAGTACTATTTCACCATAAAAAAGAATGAGGTCCTGTTTCTTGCAACTACCTGGATAGAACTGGAGGACATTATATTAAGTGAAATAAGCCAGGTACAGAAAGACAGACTTCTCATGTTCTCACTCACTTGATAAAGCTAAAAGTTGAAACAATTGAATTCATGAAGATAGAGAACAGAATGATGGGAAGGATAGTAGTTGGGGTAGGGGAAGTATAGATGGTTAATGGGCACAAAGATATAGTTAGATAGAATGAGTAAGTGCTAGTATTAGCACAGCAGGGTGATTACAAACAACAATATTTTACTGTACATTTTTAAAATAACTAAAATGGTATAATTGGAATGTCTGTACCACAAAAAAATGAAAATGCTTTAGCTGGTGTATACCCATTTATCCTGATGTGATTATTATGCATTATATGCTTGTATCAATATATCTCATGTACCCCACAAATATATAGACTTACTATGTACCAATAAAAATTAAAAATTAAGAAAATCAGCTCAAAATGGTCTAAGACATAAATGTGAAACCTGAAACCATAAAATTACTCAAAGGAAACAAAGGGGAAGCACTTTATGGCACTGGTCTGGGAAAGAATATTTTGGATAAGAGCTTAAAAGTACAGGCAACAAGAGCAAAAATAGACAAATGGGATTGCATTAAACTAAAAAGCTTTTGCACAGAGAAGGAAATAACAGAGCAAAGAGACAACCTAAAGTATAGGAGAAAATATTTGTCAACTATACATCTGACATGGAGTTAATACCCAGAATATATAAGAAACTCAAACAACTCAATAGCAAAAAGATAAATGTCTGATTATACAATGTATACATGTATCGAAACATCACACTGTGGTCCATAAAAATTTACAATTATGAATCAATTAAAAAATGAAAGTAAATGAAGTGACGGTTACACTGCATCTGCTGTTTGGCCTGGCTGCCATCTCCCCCTGCCTTCTCCCTGCCTTCCTCCTTTTTTATTTTTGGTAATGATGGGAGTCTGATGACGTTCCCAGCACAGGCAAGAGAACCATGCAATTTACCTCTAAGCATGTGATTGGCTACTTCCAGGGTGATCAGGGCCTCATCCTTCATCCTTCATTGGCGTGCATATCTGCCAAGAGCACCACGTGATTTTCCAAGGCAATGGCTTCCAATGGGCCTACATGAGCCTTGATCTGGGCTACCATCTCCCAAACTTCTTGAGGGTGTGCAGATCCTGGGCGTGAATAATAGTTGCAGGTTAGCTACAAAACTGCAGCTACCACTGCCACTACCCTGAAGATGGAGACAACAAGAGGCAAGGAATACATCCTTACCACCTGCTGCATGCCACATCACTGCTCAAAAAAGCATTCTTTTTTTTTTTTTGAAGGCAGAGTCTCCCTGTGTTACCCAGGCTGGCGTGCAGTGGTACAATCTCAGCTCACTGCAACCTCAGCCTCCAGGGTTTAAGCTATTCTCGTGCCTCAACCTCCCAAGTAGCTGGGATTACAGGCCTATACCACCACACCCAGCTAATTTTTGTATTTTAAGTAGAGATGGGGTTTTGCCATGTTGGCCAGGCTGGTCTCGAGCTCCTGGCCTCAAGTTATCTGCCTGCCTTAGCCTCCCAAAAGTTCTGGGATTACAGGTGTGAGCCACCGTGCCTGGCCAGAAAAGCATGCTTAACAAAGAATTATATACAAGAGAAATCACCCTGAGAGTATTGAGTAGTGTTTGATGAGGAAGAAGGAAATGTGGCCACCCAATTTCAAAACCACAATCTCAGCACTGGAGATAAATGGAATGGCATATCACCACACGTTTGAACAGATGCAGAATGGCTACTGGGGTGGAGTGTTACCAAAAGGGTTAAACATGCATCTGTTATGAGGCTGGACTATGTCATCTCCAAGGTCTCTTCTAACTCTGTGATTTTGCAATGTATATATCAACTATGATGTATGATATGATGAACAAAGTCTGAGAGTGGAATTCTCATGTTGACTTCATCTCTCAACTGTTGGGTAGGTGGAGACAAATACTCAGCCTCTCTGTAGCCTAACCTCTTATCACTGAATAACAAAGGAATAATGCTAAATAATCCCACAGGGATGCTGTGAAAAAATGAGCAATATTTTGAAATTGTTCTAAAAGTACCTCATAAATGCACATTAAATAGGTGCTGTGCCTGACACATAACTGGTTTAGTAGAAAGGCAAGAATACAAAGCCCCAGTAAATATAATAACCACAGGGGAGTTATAATTCCATAGGCAGGGATGTCACTGATACATTTCTAGTACAAAACATCTGGAGTTATGGGGAATAACTGTTTAGCTGTGGTCCACTTAATCATGCAATCGTCAGGATTAAACAAAATATAGTGGTAAACTAGTCCATTCTTTTGTCACTGCAATCAATCCAAGCTATAGTAATCTCTAGCTTCTGAAAGAGTTAAACATGTCAATGCTAATTTGATGGTACACAACCTTGGCAGGTATGAAAGAAGTCCCAACGTAATTCTGTGTAAGGGTCGGTTGCCCAGAATTCTCAATTGTATGTCTGGGGCCTCCAGGGAGTCTCAAGTATACGAATGAAGCAACAGATGATGGAGAGCTGGCTGGGAGCCAGGGCTCCTTCTTGCATACCTAATCACCTTTGTTGCCCTTTTCTAACAAAACACCAGCAATCCCTGTATCAGTCTAGCCCTCCAAGAGCTGGGTGTTCTATTTCCTTCCCCAATTGCAACGTTTCATCCATCTTTGAGAGTCTTATCCCCTATTAACTAAATATGGAGGAGAAAACTAAGCAGTAGTAAATTTAATTTAGAACCCCAGTCCTTTTTAAGGCCTCCTTCCGGTTATCCCTGACCTATGGTTCCTGAAAAGGTGCTGCAGAGTGAAAGACTGCTTTGAAGCTCTGAGGTGTCTGGCTATATGTGTTTCAGATAGACAGACATGTTTTGTAAGTGATTGAAAAGTCATCATGATATGTAAACTGTCTTCGCTTTCTCATGTTTCAGATTTTGGGCATGTCTGACTTCATGGAAATAAGGACAAGACAGCCAACGTTTCCCTAATTCACTCTTGATCAGCACCTAGCTTATTTTTCTCTAGGGAGACAGCAGCCCACACCCCTATCCTAAGAGCATACAGTGAGAAAGCCAGGCAAGAGACAGCAGCAATAGAGCTACAAGCCAAAGCAGCCCTCCCTTCTCCCAACCACAACAAAGCTCCTGCTCCTTTCTTTTAACACATGGTCTACTGTGACAAGAGCAAAAGGTATTCTGCTTGAGACTGCACTATAGAAAATGCAGCTGCCAGTTCAAAGCAATAAAATTGGAAGTAATATCAGACAGAGAGAAATTATGGAAGAGGGACATTTTTCTTGAGTTTTTCTCTCAAAATGTGATAGAGGGAAAATATTTGAGTAAAGGCAGTGCATTACAAAAATATTAGAAAATATTTGCTTGTCACAGATTATGTTTAAGAACTTGCTTGCAATTGAATGATGTTAACACAACAGTCATAAGTTCAATCACAAAATGATTTCGGCTACCTTTCCTGGCAACCCAAAGTTATATATTTTTTAAATGACTTCTGTTTTATTAGTGACATAGTAATTTAACCCTGACCACTGTGTACTGAAAAATCAATTGCTTATCATGTTGGGTCACACTCATGGCCACCAAACAGAGACTTTTGGATCCTGTTTTTCTTTTAAAGACATAAGAAATATTCTTGAAATGTGTTGCACTAAAATGTCTGTGCTAGACGAACTTAAGCATTTTGATGTTATTCAGGCCCAGGCATCTTTTCTCAATGGCTTCCCAATCCTAGTCAATTCCTGCTACAGAGTGGGGGGCTCCTGGATACATGGTTATTTCTAAGAGAAACCATTCAGAAATCCCAAATGGGGAGTTTAGCCAGAAAGATCCTGAATACAAAATTGCCCTAGGGTGCTTCCAGTAGCACCAGCTAACAAAAATGTTTCCCACCTTGGGAATGATAGTAAAAAAAAAAAAATTGTTTCCCACCATTAATAGTAGTCATTGTAGGTTCGCCTCATGTTTGCCTAGAATATCTATAACTTATGAAATTTTTATTCTGATGATAACCAAGGGCCTGTGGTGTTGCCATGAGATACATGTTCACTGACTTCTTTTTAGTGTAGCTAAGGGTAGCCATGGAGAGGCAATCTCTGTAATGACCTGCCCAGTTCCCTGTCACAGTAGCCCTTCAGTCCTCCCCGTCCTCCATGGCCCCAGATGAAGACACTTTATTCCCATGGATTCTCTTCTATCCATTACTGTGAGATGACTCTTCTAGTCCATAATCTGAGATTAATCCTGTTTCTAGCCATAGAGACTCTTAGAACTAAAGGGCCATAGCTCAGCACTGCAGCCTCAAATCAGTCAAGCTGCTAGTCCTTTCTGAATCTTGTATTTTGGTAGCTATGCCTGAGTCCCTGCCTTGTTGTCATGTGACCAAGACTCTGCTTTATGATCTACTTCAGTCATTCTAAAATGCAGGTGATTTTGCCCCCCAGGGGGACATTTTGGCATTGCCCCTGAGGGGGAAATTTTGGCAATGTTCAGAGATGTCGTTTGCTGTTACAGTTAGTGACAGGGTGTTACTGATATCAAGGGAGTAAGGCAAGGGATGCTGCCAAACACCCTATAATAAATAGGATGGCGCTCCACAATAAAAAATCATTTGGGCCAACATGTCAAAAGTGCTGAGGCTGAGAAATCCTGGACTAATTCCAGTAATGGAGTCCCTGTCGCATATCCTTCCCAGTTCCCCCATTCATGTTTCCAGACCTCACAGTACTAATCACCTAATTGCCTTCCTCCTAGACCACTGCCTACATTTACATTATTCTGATGTAGTGTTCTGCCCACATACTGAGAAACCTCTCTTTTATCTATTGTCAGCACAACTGGGCTGCTTCTGATGCCACCAGGCATCCATCATCCAACCTGACCACCTTGAGTCTGTATATCATGCTTGTTTAACAACCCAAGCTTTGGATCCAACCTATTTGAATTAAAGTCCTGGCTCCTCCATTTAGTAGCTGTGTAAGCTTAGACAAATTACTTTACCTTTCTGAGCCTCAGCTTCCTTATCCATGAAATATAAATGGTGGCAGCTTCTACATGTCAAGAGCTTAGCAAGCTTCCTAGCACATTCATAAGTGTTTGGTAAATGTTAACTACTGCTCGTTGCTAAGACATGTGTAGATTGATTCAGCTGGTCTCTTGTCTAGTGACTACTGAGCTTCTAGAGCAGCATTATCCTGCAGAACTTTCTGCCATGAGGGAAATCTTTTCTATCTTTGCTACCCCATAAGGTAGTCATATGGCTATGGAGTAGTTGAAATGTAGACAGTGTGACTGAAGAACTTTATTGTTTAAATATTTTTCAAATTTTAATTGTCAGACATGGCTAGGGGTTATCATAATGCACAATGCAGTTTTAGAGTTTTTCAAACTCAACATCCCACCGAAAATAAAATTCCAACAAATTCTCCTGGGAAAGGAAACTGTCGTCCTAGTGAGGCACTGTACTGAAGAGAGTGTGTCGCAATCTTCCGGTAGGTTGGGAAATAAGAAGGGGCCAAGATGACTAATTCTGGATAGTCCTGCCTCCCCCTGCTCCAGTGAGCCACTGCCAAAGAAACCTCATACTCAGAACCCAACCAGGATCATATTGGTCCCAGGAGACATTTGGCAACGTCCAGAGATATTTTTGGCTATCAATTCTTGGAGGGAAGGGAGAGCTGTTACTGTCATCTAGTGGATACAGACAAGAGATGCTGCTAAATATTCCACCATGCACAGAACAGTCCCACACAACAAATTATTATCTGGCCCAAAATGTCAGTCATACCAAGAATGAGAAAATGCCCTAGAGAGATCCCTAAACAGTCGCACACCAGGGAGCATCACTCTGTGCTCCAAAGTCTCCAAAGGTAAGGGGTCTCTAACCTCCCTGGGAATTCAGTTCAATGTTTCCACTACCTTCAGTTTACTCCCTTCAAATTACCTGGAAGGAAATCATCCCCCCCCCACCATATTTGGAACAGATATTAAAAACTAACAATTCCTCAATCTGAAAAAATACAAAGAAGAGAAACTTCTAAAATGATGGTAGCTTCAGAGAAGGAGAACTAGGTTTAGCTCACCAATTGTTAGGATATCAGAAAGAAAAGAGAGTTTTTGAAACCTGCCAGAATTTCAGGTATATGTAATAGATCATGATTCCCACAGTATGTAATAAAACAATTTGTCCTTATTACTCCTCAAAAGGTAATACAGTGTGAAAAGGTAAAAATGTTCTCAAAAGGGGTTGGATTTAGAAATGTTTGCAGCTTCTAAAGCCATAACAGACTACTTATAGGAGCCAGAAATATTAGGGCCACACTTCTTTGAAACTGATAGCATGCAAGGAATTCCTGATCTCTTCCAACACGATCTTCTGTGCCTCAGACACAGAAATCTAGGCTGAAAGGCCCATGGAGCTGAGCCAGTCATTGCACTAGATCTTATATTTCTGGGTTGCCTAAACTTCTCCATGCGGCAATTTAGGTACATCTTTTCCTGTGTAATCATCAAGCAAAAAGTTTGAAAGCTACTGTGTTCACTCGAGAAAACTAAACTGGATAGGTAATTCAAATCACAAACCCGCATTTCTTCTCCTATCTCTGAGTTTGGAGAAACTGAGCTGTCCTACATAATTGTTCCTAACTTTCTCCTGCACTTTGTCTAACTACATGACAAATGCCTCTATGCGACAGCAATCAGTAAGGTTGAAAATGCAAAATTTAACCCTGCAGATGCTTTTCCACTATCAGAGGTTTGAAAGATAGTGAAGGACCCTTTACTGTTTTTTCCTGGAAAGATCAAGGATAGCTACAGGAAGAGGAATTAACTCCTGCTGCCCTGGAGGACTATGCCTACATTTAGAGCAACTTCCAACAGGTCAGCAGCAGTATTCTACTTCTGGAGAACAGTGTCAGCTGCCTGGCTTGCCTCAGGTATGAATAACTGAGAGAAAGAATGTGGGATTAAATAATTGTCTAATGAATGTGACAAAATTTCTTCTTTCAAGTCTTATCCTCCAATTGTATCATGTAACCTTTCAGTCAGATGGCTACATATGAACTAAGCAACCAAACAAGCATCATTTGACAGGTATATGGAGCAAAGTGGGCAAAGGGAATGCTTTTGGCATTATTTAACATGAATTTTGCTTCTAGATTTCTTGTCTGGTTTCCTTTTCTCCTCTTTTTTTTTTTAAAGGCCTCTTCCTACCATGAGGCTACTTTAAGGCCTTTTCCTTTATTCAGGCTCAGCCCGCACTGCTTTTGTGAGTAATGGCGAGAACTCCCCTTTTGTAACTTTCCTTTTACACTCTGAGACCCAACTGAGTTCATTTTTTATCACGCAAGCTCTCAACTCCTCTTCTTTATTCATTCTGATTTTGTTTTACTGGCAAATGTGCTCTTATCAATATCAGTACCCATTAGAAAAATATAAAATTATAAGTGTTTATTTGTATGAGTCCTATAATGTACTTAATAGTAATCTGGTTACCCTGACCCTCCAATGGTACTGTCTCTGCATCTGGGTTCTCAGCCCTGTCCAGGAACCTTTATCATGATATCCAAACTCACACTAGTCATGTGATAAGCAATGATGTGGAAAACTCTAAATCAGCTCGTCAGCATCCTCTTTCCAGTAAAGCAATCTACAAGAGAAATTTGATTTGAAAATTACACATTGATTTATTAAAAAATGAACCAAGAACTATCATGGCTTTCATAAAAAGCTATTTGTATCAAGCTCCACAATAGGGCCACCTACAAAGCTAACTGTACACTCACACTGGTAGATTAGGGCTTCATTCCTCTGTGCAATGCTAGAGACACATTGATCAGACCTTTACTTCTGACAATTTTCCCATCTCAATAACAACCCACACCTGCTGATTGACTCATTATTTGATTCATTACATCATTTTCACAATTTCCTGGACAACATCAGATCTCCACTGTATAAAAAATGCCTTCAGAGAGGGCTGTCTTTCCAAAGGCCACTCACTGTGTATTCCCTTCCTACTTTGGAGTCTTTTACCTTTTTGTTTGTTTGTTTGTTTTTAATATCCATCCCAGGGTGCACCTTACTTTTGGAGTCAGTGGTTCCCATCACTCATTATAACCCATATTTTGCAAAGAAAAATATATGGAATGCTTCATTTAACTGTGACAAAAAAATGTCTTTCTAGATTTTCTCCAACTAAAACTCTGAAATTACAAACTTTTATAACCTATGGAATTAGTCATGACTTTTTTTTCTCATAGATTTAGCGCCTATCTTTTGAAAACTTAAGGGCATCTATGTGAATAGTTCTTTGGGTTGCCGAACCTTGAACAATGCTATATAGTGTTTGTCTGGTTTATGTTAGAACATTAGTTAATAAGGCTAACTAATATCCAACAAAACCTGCAATATGTACTTAAGATATGTCTGTATATTCAGTGTTGTGATTTTAACATTTGTTTATTGATGTAAGCAATCAAATTGTTGGCCTTTTGCTGGTTAGGGGTGGAATTGTATAGTGGTTAACAGTACAGGAGGCTTTGGTACCAAACTGCCTGGGGTCAAGCTCTGGGTTCTCTACTTCCTAGCTATGTGACCTTGGGCAAGGCACTTAGCTTCTCTATGACTGAGTTCCTCAGATATAAAATGGGAGTAATTATTATGCCTACAGCATAGAGTCATAGTGAGGACTAAATAAAATACTCCAGCGTTGTGCCTGTGCCTGGCATATGGAAAGTGCTCAACACCCAGTAGCCATTAGTATTACTTTTATCCCTGCTGCTCATGCTAATGCTGGCTATTGGTTTATATATCTAATTGATTTTTATGTATCAATATTGACATTTTTAAGGGCCAATGGGTTCTGTGACATGACCTCCAAGTAAGTTTTGTCCATTTTAGTCTTCCAATCTAAATTATATACACTTTGGCCTTGAAAACTAAGATCATTCAGCAAATCCTAATTCTGATGCTTCTGTTTTCACCAGATTCTGAGAAACAGATGCTTTTCCATCTCATGCCAATGGCTGCTCCAAAGTAGCTCATACATCACCACTACTAGCTAACTAACCGGATAGGTAGGCAGAGCAGGAAGCTGGTAATGTCACCTGATTTAGATGCTGATGTTTTTCCCTTCTGAGTAATATAGAGAAATGAAATTTCATTTCCACATGTTCCTTGGACTGCTAAACACTGATTGTATCTGGCATATTAGGATGGAGGGAGGGCAACACAGCAGGTCAAAAAAGAGGGATTGCAATTTCACTAAATCCAGGCATAAGACAGGAGGTTCATCTCCAACATGATGCTATCAGACCAGCTGTGTGAGGAAGTGCCAATTGGAGAGGCTGGGTCTGTGAGCAGGCAACATTTTGTGTATGAATGAGGTGGCTCCTGATAAGGGTCTGCCCATTAATTACAAATGGGTGGTTTAATTTCAGAAGCCTCTGATAAACTCCACAAAGGGTAACAATAGGGTTCAGAAAAATTCCAATTAGCAGATTGTGTCCAGTGGTGAAGTTAATGGAAATGAATGTATCATTTGAGCCCTCGGTGAAAAATAATCTTGTAAAAGCTTTAGCCATTTCTGACAGTGGAGAGAAAGGAATATCATCTATCCACTAGGCTATCCTCTGGCAATAGAATTTAGCTGAAAATACAAAGAAGCTGACTGTAGCTCAATCTATTCTCTGCATTACAAGTGTTTTATGTGATGAGCTCTGAGCTGAATGACTCTGTCCTGTGCTCATTCATCTAGAAGGGTCCTAGAATAGGATCCTAGCTTTTCAACAAGGAGTCCTGGGAAAGATGCAGTAGCAAACTCATTATGGCCTAATGAAAAGCCCCAGGGAAAGGCAGACAATGTAAGTTCTTTAGTGGCCATGTACTTAGCCCACATCATTGCAAATTTTAAAATGCATTCGAGTTGGTTGATGTACCAGGTTTCTTTAGAAGTACAGTTATAGATAATATAAGCCAAATCTAAATTCTTGGCCTATCGATTTCGTTCCTTCTTCCTCACCTCCCTCTACCTTTATTTTTCCTTTTAAAAAACATGATTTGAAAGAGAAAGCCCAAGATCTTTCTGTATGATTTTGGAGTTTAACAAGAAGGCAAAACTTGATAAGAAGTAATCAAATTGAATTTTTCACCTGATCTCAATCTGAACAGAAAATGGCTGTTACAGGATAACTTCAGAAAAAAAAATAGATCAAATCATAATTTTCATACAAATTTAAAGTAAACATGTCAAAGACTTTATTCAATTCATTCATTAATGAGGGAACCAGTAGGTAGGCCAGGAGTCTGCAAACTATGGCCTTCAGGCCAAATCCGGCCTGTCAATTGTTTTTATAAATAAAATTTATTGGAGCACACCCACACTCATTCACTTACACTTATGGCTGCTTTCATTTTACAATGAAAATGAAAGTTTCATTTTACAATGAAAATGAAAGTTTCATTTTCATTGTAATGAAATTACAGTGTAATGAAATTTGTTGTATGGTCCACAGAGTATCAGTTATTGCCTGGCTTTTTACAGAAGTTTACCCTCCCATGATACAGGGCTTACAACTGGATACAAAGCAGTCAATATCCACAAGGCAGTAATCAATTACATTCCATCAGATAATAAGTAGTTGCATTACAATTTACAGAATTGTCAAGTAACTCAAAGCGAATCAAAGGCATGGATAATCCAGAAAATATACTAGACAGGACCTCCAGTTTATGTTTTTTCACGATCCAAAGTCTTTCATAATTTTTCTTAATAGCTACTAGGAGAAACCTTATATACAGAGCCATCACTAGTGGTAGAGTCCACTCTACCTGAAAGTGGAGTAGGAATCAAGCTGTACAGGGAATTGTAAGGCCTGAGAAAGACCTTCACCAAACTTAAGTCCCTACCAGCCTAGTCCTCCTTGAAATTCTTTTTTTTTTTCTAATGCCAAGGTGTTCTTTCTAGGTGCCACCAGTTAAAATGTAAATACCCCCTGCTCGGGACAGCTCCAAATATGGTTATCAACATTAGTAACTTGGTATGGATTTTTTTTTTTCAGAGAATAGCAGACCAGTCACCTAAAGGGATCCAAAAGTCCAGGGACCTGTATGAGAAACTGATACAATTTAGTGAACCTAATCTAAACTGTAAGAACAGCCCATAAAATGCAGCACTGGTTAAGCCCGCACAGGAAGCTTGCAAGACGACACTGGATTAACTTGTATTAAGTTAGGTAGAACATTAAAAAGTACACAAAATATAATTGAAGGGGGGTACTCTTAAGGTTTCCATATGTCACAGTTTTGACCAGGACATGGTGAAGAATAAACCATTACTGTGCTGGGGAGTTTGCTTTTGATTGAGATACATTTGTTTTTTTGTTTTATTGAGACAGAGTCTCACTCTGTCACCCAGGCTGGAGTGCAGTGGTGCAATCTCAGCTCACGGAAACCTCTACCTCCTGGGTTCAAGTGATTCTCCTGCCTCAGCCTCTCGAGTAGCTAGGATTGCAGGTGCATGCCACCATATCCAGCTAATTTTTGTATTTTTAGTAGAGATGGGGTTTTGCCATGTTGACCAGGCCAGTCTCGAACTCCTGACCTCAAGTGATCCACCCCATGTAGGCCTCTCAAAGTCCTGGGATTACAGGCCTGAGCCACCACATCTGGCTACTTTTTGTAATAAATTTGTTGTTATAATGATAGAGACCAAGTTTGTTGAGAACCTAGTATGTTCTAAACCAAACTTGTCCAACCTGCAGCCCACAGGCCACATGTGGCCCAAGACAGCTTTGAATGTGGCCCAACACAAATTCATAAACTTTCTTCAAACATTATGAGTTTTTTGTGTTTTTCTTTTAGCTTGTCAGTTATCATTAGTGTTAGTGCATTTTGGGCATGGCCCAAGACAATTCTTCTTCTTTCAATGTGGGCCAGGGAAGCCAAAAGATTGCACACCTGTTCTAAACCCTATGTAGACAATACACATACATTATCATTTAATCCTTATAATTTTGCCCAGCTGCTGTCATTTTCCCATTTTTTTTTTTAGGCAAGGGAATCGAGATACAAAAAGGCTAGTAAATGACAAAGCCAAGAAAGACGTGCTTAAATTGCACTGTGGAAGCCCTCCTCAAGATAGTGTAGACACAGTCACTCCTCTTTCCATCTCCTGACCATCTACTGATTTAGTCACTATCCAAAGTACTCTGATGATCTTGGCCCCTAGATCACAGTTGTCCTCTCCAGCCCAATACATGTCATCACCCTGGACAACTTCAGCAACCCACCCATGTGGACAATACAGCCAGCATCCTGGCCCATTAGTTCCTTGACCTCCCCGCTCCACTGACCTCCACGTTGACTCTACTTCAGCCCACTGTGCCCATGACCAAACCACAGCTGGTCATCATTCAGCACTGCTCCACTGTGGACATCATTTCCACTAGTACCCTACTCTCTGTCCATAGTCTCCCATCCTCCCAGTTTGCCTACTCTATCTGCCTTTTCACTTCAAAGAGACCTCAAGTCCCTCAATGCCTCCATTTCCTCCCAGACTTTTAGCCCTTACCTGTCTGATCTGATCTTCAAGTGCAATCACCTGAATTATCTCATCCTCAAGTTCCTGTCACTTCTGGCAAAACCTCAATCCTGAATCTATCCAAAAATCTGAATTCTCCATCGCCACATCTGGACTGTCAAAACTGCTGAGAGAAAAAAAAAAGCCATATTCTTCCACGCATCACTGCTATTACAAATTTACAGCTGCTAATTTACCCGAGACTTCAGCACTGCTAGGCCATCCTTTAACTTTCTTTTGGTCAACTTCCTCTCTCTTTCCCCTTAGGAAATCCTCCATACATTCAACTCTCCCCACACACCCTGTCAACTTCTCCTCCCTCACTCAAAGCATCTGATTTCACCTCTCATTTCAATGAGAAAACCACATTTTTTAGATGAGAAGTACTTCATCTTCCAGCCCTCTTCAATAACAAACTTAGCAACAGCTCCACTCAACTCACCTTTTTTTTCTCCAGCCTCTGAGGATAAGGGATCCTTATTCCAGACCAAGATCAACCTCCACCTCACCCCAACCTTTGCTCTGGACCTCATCCCTCCTCATCTCAGGCACCTTGATCTTCCCACAAGCCCCTCCTCCCTTGTCTATAACCTCTTCCCTCTTCCCTGGATCCTCCCCCTGATCTAATCAAGGTACTCAAGATGCAGCCTCGTCTCCTCTTCACAGCCACATTTCATTAAGGAGGCCTGGGATATTAGGCCAGAAACTCCTGCTTCTCCCTCCCTTCCCTGACACATCCAATGAATGCCTTAAATTTGTTATTTTTTGTATATCTCTAGAATCACTATCTAGCTTAAGATCCTTGCCATCTCTTCACCTGAACTGATGATATCTTTTGACTACTCTTATTCTGAAACACATGGTGGTGTGCTTGGAGCCGGCTCGCACCAGCTGGCAAGAGCAGGTTGACAGGTTCTCTTCCCAACTCTGTGTTCCATGATGTCGCATTGGTAGATTGAAACTGTCCACAATAGGAATATTTACACCAGAAAAACCGACAAACACTACAAAACAGGATCTTTTTTCCTCCCCTTTGGAGAGCTGGTTGTTAAACATTTATGAGCATGACTACCACTGCACATTTCCCACACTGTGGCCAAACTAATCAACTAGGCCACTCTCCTGATTAAAACCCTTCAGTGGTTCCCCGTGGTCAACAAATAACATATGAATTCCTTGGCGTGACATATGAGTCCCTTTATCATTTGGCCCCTGCCTAAATGTTCAATTTCCCCTCCCATATCTTTTTAGTCTCACAACTTACGTGCTAGCACGAAGGTCACAAACTGGTTCGCTTAAGCCAAATTGGTCTCACATATGTATTTTGTTTGGCCTGCACTGTCTTTAAAATTATTGAGCCAACATTTATAACTTTAAGAGCTTCCACTCCCACATCCATGTTTCTGGCTTCTTTTCAAAAATTGACAACACTGCTCCTCACTCGTGTTTATGACAATTTACAGGAACTGAGTAGTAGCTGCCCCCTTCGAGAGGGTCTCTGCAGTTTACCAGTTTCTACCATTCACTCACCCAAATCATGCATATACACCTACACCTGGTCCTCATTTCTGTTACCTGTTTGGCCTGTATTTTAGACCACGTCATAAAATCTAGATTATTATCAGAATCTTCTGACTCTCATTATAGAACTTTCTCTTCCTTCACTTTGGCTGTCCTGATAGTCCATGGTCGCTGCACAGCCTGGGAAGGGAAAAAAACAGCAAGATGATGAGGGAGGACAAAGCAAAGGCGGTAAAAGGAATGAAAAGAAACCTGTAGTCTATGGATCAGTCCCCACTTTGAAGCAATAGCATTGTGAAAAACGCAAAAATATTCCAAGTTTGTGAGACCTCACAGTAGTTCCCTGCAGAGCTAGTCGTCTAACCCTTCTTGGAGTCTTGGGATGCCTGCCTTCTCAGCTGGACATAGGAAGGAGAGGTCCAAGGAAGTTAGCTCATATTGACCCAAATTGTGGGAGTCAGATTTGTAAACAATAGAGCCAATTTCTCTTTTCTCTTCTTTTCTTTACTTTTTTTTTTTTTTTTAGTGGAGATCGAGTCTCACTCTGTTGCCCAGGCTGGATGGAGTGCAGTGGCATGATCACGGCTCACTGCAGCCTAGACCCCCCTTGCTCAAGCAATCCTCCCGCCTCAATCTCCGTACTAGCTGGAACTACAGGTGCTTGCCACCAAGCCTATCTAATATGTTTTTATTTTTTTAAAGACAGGGTCTCACTATGTTGCCCAGGCTGGTGTTGAACTCCTGGGCTCAAGCGATCCTCCCACGTTGGTCTCCCAAAGTGCTGGGATTAGAGGTATGAGCCACCACGCCTGGCCGTGAGAGCCAATTTCTTAATGTGAAAATAGGAAATTTAATATATTTTTGCTGAGTGTCTGCTGTGTGTCTAGCACTGTGCTGGATGCCATAGGGGAAACAAGAGCAGACCAGGACAACTCTGTCTTCAAAGAGTGCACAACCTTATCAAGAAGGGAAAAAGTACATGTGTGAAGTAATTTGAGAATAATGTTAGCATCAGAAAAGTCATTTTCTTGCATATAACCTTGTGCCCACAATATTTGAGTGGGCAGCAAGAGATAAGCTCAAAGTTAGGAGGAGGAGCTGTTGAAGAAACCAGAGCTTGCAATGGCCCTTGAGTGGCAGAAAAATGGTGTGAGAGACCATTCCACACAGGGGATCCATGAGGATATACACACAGAAAGCAACATATGAGTGGCAACACTGACAGGAGGAGAAAAAGCAGTCTGGGTGGGAGGGCAAGATTGGTCACTGTAGACCGGTTTTCTTTTTAAAAGGTTTCCTCTCTGATGTTAGGTACTCAGGAAGCCAAATGGAGAATCATAAAGTTCTTTGTCAGACAATATAAATGGATAGTTTCAGAAAGCATTTCATATTCTAAGCATAGACAACAACACCCTTTTGGCTCTGTCATACAAGTGGAGCTAAACAGTATTTACAGGTAAGCTGAGCTCATCTCAGGACAGGACTGGCAGCACCGACATGGAAGAAAAGAAAGGACAAGAGTAAGAAAAGTACAAAGAATAAGGAAGAGGGGAAGAGAGAGAGAGACAGGGCACGAGGAAGGAGGAATAGCATGGTAAGAAGCCAACCCATACCCACAATCTAACCCAGGGAATCCTGTGCTACACGTTAGCCTCTCTTCCCTTCAACACCTTTAGATCCTGACGGAGATTGAGGAAGACTTCTGCCCAGAGAGAGGGTAGATTTCCCAGATCTGAGCTCTCTTTTTCCTGGGCAGACTGTGACAAATTTCTCACTTCCCCGTCTCTCCCAACTCTAGGCTTTATACCGATAGTGTTTATGTTCATTCCCAGGCCCACTCAGACCTACTTCTTCCTTAGCCTGTAGGCTTATGTTAATTTCTGAGATTATTCTTTCCTATGTCCAATTTACTTTATGAGCCAGTTGCTCACTTCCAGCTGTCTTGTTTGTAGCTGCTCCCTCTAAATGTTTGACAGTGTTTACTCTCTCATCCATCCTAGCAATCGACGACCATTATGCAGCCATCTTTCAACTATTAAGAGGCTGATGTAAGCACTCAGTGAAGGAAACAGGTTTCTTGCAAACTCCTCCTCCACCACCTTGCTCCTACTCTCCGTTTTCTGGCCACTTCACTGTTTGAGAATCCTCTGTGCAAGGTGGGAGGGAGGCAATGATATTTGAAAACGGTAATTCATCCCTTTGTCAGTTCGCCAGTAATTTCTTTTAAGAAGTTTTGAGAGTAAAAAGAAACTATTGATTAAAATACAATTTCTCCTTACATTTACGGAGATAAAAAAATTAAAAACAAAAACAAAAATCCCACAATTTGGCTATTCAACAAGACTCTCAATTATCCATGGTCTGTCCTAGCCAGTTAAAATGAACATTTGGAAATTTTTTTTCCTAAAGTGTAATAAAATCAATATTTCCTGATTTTCTGGAATCCTATCCATATTTTTAATAGTCAGCTCCACTTCTCCATAAAGCCTCTGCTGACTATTCCAGTCCTCCCATTCTCTAGCTCTAGATCCTACTCCACTTAAACTCTTCTGTGAGTCTAGCAAGCTGCCTCGGTTTCCCTACTGGACTGAAAAAAGACTGTGTCCCAGAAGAGACATTTTAAAGTTGAAAGATTTTTAATTCATTGATCAGGTTCTGCCCACTCACCCAGAAGTGCTCCTGAATACCCAAAGAAGCCCCCACCTTTCACCTATAGCTGCTATTTACACCAAACATTACATCATGGACATAGCAGTTTTATCAATGGTCCTTTTGCTATCAGTAACCCCTCCCCAAGCCAAGAAGTCTTCAGTTACAGACTACTTCTTCCTGACACTAACGAATTATCTTTACCTTCCTGGGACCTACAGGAAGTTAGACGAACCCTGTCTGGCCTTGGTCTTTGGTCCCCTGAAGTCCCATTTACATATAAAAAGTTGATGTAACAATTTGAGGGAATCTTCTCTTCAGCCCCCAGTGTTTGATTTAATGACATGGTCTTGAAGATTACTGGTTTTTGTTACCTTTCAAATAAATATTCCTGCAGCCTCTACTGCTCATTTGGAACTGAACTACTATGTACTGTTACCAATTTTATGTAAGTTTGTTCTACCCAAGTAATTCTCAGAAGGTCAGGAAAAAATGCCCTTTGTTTCTCTGTATTCTCCAGTATGTTTCAGACAGAAATGGATATGTTGTCATTGCATAATTGACAACTTGATTCTAGAGCTCAGCTCTAGAGTCTTGCCTGGGTTTGATTCTTGACTCTATTGACTAAAAATTGTGTAACCTTAGGTGTGTTCTGTAAGTTCTCAGTGTCTCAGCTTCTTCATATGGGAAGAATATTTACCTCACAAGGTTGTTGTGGAGATTAAATGAGTAAAGAAATGGTAATGTGCTTAGAATAATATCTGGCACACAATAAGCATTCCACCAACATTAGCTATAAGGAAGGAGGTTTAGGAGATCAATAGAATTGAGAGGAGAATGGAGACTCTAATTCCTGATCCACCAGCATTTTATAGGCCCTATGCTTCTCTCTGCAAATTTTAATCCTGCTCTTCCATGCTTCTCATTTCTTGTACCTAGGTCCCCACTCTGATGATGGACACCCAGTTCTCTGAGTTTACACCAGACATCACTCCCATCATGCTGGCTGCCCACACCAACAACTATGAAATCATCAAATTGCTTGTCCAAAAACGGGTCACTATCCCACGGCCCCACCAGATCCGCTGCAACTGTGTGGAGTGTGTGTCTAGTTCAGAGGTAGACAGCCTGCGCCACTCTCGCTCCCGACTGAACATCTATAAGGCTCTGGCAAGCCCCTCACTCATTGCCTTATCAAGTGAGGATCCCATCCTAACTGCCTTCCGCCTAGGCTGGGAGCTCAAGGAGCTCAGCAAGGTAGAGAATGAATTCAAGGCCGAATACGAGGAGCTCTCTCAGCAGTGCAAGCTCTTTGCCAAAGACCTGCTGGACCAAGCTCGGAGCTCCCGGGAACTGGAGATCATCCTCAACCATCGAGATGACCACAGTGAAGAGCTTGACCCTCAGAAGTACCATGACCTGGCCAAGCTGAAGGTGGCAATCAAATACCACCAGAAAGAGGTAAGCTGAGCTCATCTCTGCTTTCAGGGAAGATTAAGGCCTCCCAAGTCTGGAGCAGCAGAGCAAGATTCAGCATTTTTCTACCAGTTAGCCCTCTAACAAACAATTGGTTGGGCAGGCCTCATAGTTATGCCCATTTATCCAAGTCACAGACAACCTTTTTGTATTTTCTTTATGGCCAGATAAATAACCTTCTGATTCTTTGATGGAAAAGCATTCACGCATTTAGCAAATGCTTACTGAGCACTGTTCTGAGTGTTTGTGATACAGAAGACAGACACTGCCCCTACTTTCATGGAGCTTACAAGCTGGTAGTGGATATAGAGTGAATTATCACTTTAATGAATATATGATTAAATACTAAGATAAGTACTCTGAAAGAACAGTGTTCTGTGAGAGCACATAAAAAGAGATCCTATCCTATATACTGGGGACATAGTGAGCAGCGATTACAGACGGGTCACTGTCTGGATGCTGGTAATTTTTGGCACAAGTAAATCCCTGGCAGCTCCTCAGCAAGAAGGCTAAGAAACGCATTTGAAAGATGGAGTCATACTCAGGGTTTGTAATTCAATAAAAAGCTGGAGCAGGTTCTGCTATTGTATGACCTCCAAAATGTTAGGTTCCACCTCTTTAAGGGAGGTCAGTTCAAGCAGGTCACAGGTGAGGTTTTGCTTTCCAGTTAAGCAAGATTTATAGTCAAGCAGGTGTAGTTCTATGCCATCCTATCGAACAATTTGGAAGAGCCTCCTGACAAGGCTAATTTAGCCCTTTAAGAAAGTAGTATGATACCATGGAAAAAGCAGGGACCATAAGAAGCAAGCTTTACAGTCAAGCAGGTGGAGTTCAATGTCATCTTATCAAACATTTTGGGCGAATCTCCTAACAAGGCTAATTCAGCCTTAACTTTAAAGAAGCAGCATGATACCACGGAAAAAGTAGGGACTATGGAGCTAGAACAACTGAGGATAGAATTTTAACCCACTAGCTGTATGACCTGAAGAAACTCACTCCTATTTTCAGGGTATTAGTTTTCTCATTTATAAAATAGAAATGACAACAATTTCTCCACTTCATAGGGCTATTGTGGGAAATAAGAAAAGCTAGCATTTAGTGCATGGCACCAGAAGTGCTTTAATGTCCATTTCCATCTCTTTTCCATGCTACCTGGAGTCCAAGCAGCTGAGAGATGCTTGCCAGCTGAAGGGCAACTGGCAGTGCCATTCCTTCATGAATCCAGGCTCTGAGGCAAACCTCATTGTGTGTTTATCTGTTCCCTTTTTCTCAAAAAATAAAAGCAATATGCCTTAGAAGTGAGGCAAAAAACAAATACCAGGAAACCTGGAATGGGTTAAAAAATGAAAAAGAGCAACATGGAGATTGAAAGGGCTATATTGGGGAAAGTGGTAAATGGTTAGGCCCACCCATGAGTCCCCTTATTTTATTTTTGCCATTTACCTGTTTTAAGTTATTTCAATAAGCCTGGTATTATGCTTACCTCCATGGAGAAATGTCAAGATCAAATAAAATAAAAGAGGTAATGTAATTAATAATGCACAGCGAAATACTGAGCATACAGTAGTGGTCAATAACTATTAGCTGGGTCAGGTGTGGTGGCTCACGCCTGTAACCCCAGCACTTTGGGAGGCCATTCCAACATTATTGCTGTGAACATTGAAGTGGAATTTTTATCGTGGTAAGATACCTAATATAAAATTTCCCATTTTAACCACTTGTAAGCTTACAGTTCACTGGCATTAAGTACATTCACATCATGCAACCGTCACCACTAGGGTTCATTTTTGAAGATGCACAAGTTTTGGAGTGTCTATTTTACTTTCAATACTGTACCTATCTAAGTATACTTTCGCATTTTGCAAGGCCACATTTTTAAAATTTTTATTTATTTATTTATTTATTTATTTTTGAGATGGAGTCTTGCTCTGTCACCTAAGTTGGAGTGCAGTGGTGCAATCTCAGCTCACTGCAACCTCCACCTCCTGGGTTCAAGTGATTCTCCTGCGTCAGACTCCATAGTAGTCAGAACTATAGGCATGAACCACCACACCCAGCCAATTTTTGTATTTTTTTTTAGTAGAGATGGGGTTTCACCATGTTGCCCAGGCTGGTCTTGAACTCCTGACCTCAAGTGATCCACTCACCTCGCCCCCTCAAAGTGCTAGGATTACAGGTGTAAGCCACTGCACCCAACCTATTTTTATTATTTTTAGAGACAGGTTCTCACTATGTTGCCTAGTCTGGTTTCAAACTCTTGGCCTCAAACTCCTGGCCTCAAGTGATCCTCCTGCCTCAGCCTCCCAAAGCACTGGGATTACAGATGTGAGCCACCATGCCTAGCCAGCTAAATTATTTTTAATCCATAACACTGGCAAAGTAGCACCTCTTCACTGTTCAATATTATGGATACTCAGCAGTAATCAAAGTAATTTCAAAAGTAAGTAATCAAAGTAATTTCAAAAATCAAGTAATTTCAAAAGTAAATTACTTTTTGAAAAGTAATTTTAAAAGCACTGTATTTATGCAAAGATCAATAATTTTAAGCCTAGTGTTATTCACTGATCTTTGTGAATCAAATAAATGAAAACCATGGTATTTAGTAGACTGTATTGTTTCAATCAGAGCACATCAAACTCCAGCTCCAAGCAGTATGCAGCCAGGATAGTGAGTGACTGTCAACTTCGATGTCAATAATTTCATGATAAAGAATATAATTTCATAGAGCCACTGAAACTCAAATAGGGCCTAAAGTTTAGTCCCATAGCCAGAGACTTCAGAATCATTTGGGGATTTATATTTATATATTTTGCTCCAAATTTTCCAAGATAAATTACCTTAGCAATGGTTATACATCAATTTTAACATAATTAGTTTCTCTTCAAACTAAGCCACACTGATTAGAAGGGCAGGCTTGAGAAATCACATATATCTTAAAGTTTATACTCCAAAGGTGTTGCTTCAGGAATGGAAAACATAATTTATACTTATCAAACTCTATAAATCCCTTCTGAATTGTGACTACATTTCTAGAGGAAAAAAAACAAAAAGCAAAACAAAACAAAAAAATCCTGTAATCCCTCCCAATCTGTGAATTACAGTTTTTTAAAAATATGTGGTTTCATTGAGTCTCAAATGCAGACAGCCTCTAATTTCTCTCTATTCTATTCACATGTCTAATTTAAGTCTGAATAATCTCACCTTCTTAAACAAATCACCAATGTCCTTTCTTTGGGGTGTGTTTTTGTAATTTTAACTTTAGTGTATAAATTTAGCTCAATGCTGTGAGCTACTGAGGTTCCAACAGTTAAAGTGTCTGTGAGAACTTCATTCTCAAAAGTCATTGATTTGAGGAATTAGACTGATACATCTGTTCAATAAATATCCAAAATCTAGTCTTTAAAAAAAAATGAAACATACACACAGTGCTTAGGACCACAAGCAGAAAAAAGTCATGATTTTGATCTTCATTTTATCACATTATATAATACACTTGATTTTTGCAGTATAAACTCTTCTCGTGTAGGAGTTGATGAAACTAGGCAAACCAACCTTTCATTTGATGCAAATAAATGAATGAAACCTAACTTTATGCTTCCATTATTATTATTTATTATTTTTATTTTTGAGACAGTTTCACCATGTCACCTAGACTGGAATGCAGTGGTGTCATCTTGGCTCACTGCAACCTCCACCTCCCAGGTTCAAGCAATCCTTCCACCTCAGCCTCTCTGGAACTACAGGCATGTGCCACCATGCCTGGCTAATTTTTTTTGTAGTTTTACTAGAGACGGGATTTTACCAGAGATGGGGTTTTACCATGTTGGCCAGCTGGTCTCAAATTCCTGACCTCAGGTGATCCACCTGCCTTGGCCTCCCAAAGTGCTGAGATTACAGGGACGAGCCACCACATCCGGTCCTATGCTTCCATTATGTTTACAGCAAGTTAACTCAGCTTTTCCATGTTAGACAAAATTTCTCAAATTCTTTGAAGGCATATAGTTTATGTTTGCTAGCTCATCAAGAAAAAAACATATTAACATCTTAAGAGGGTCACACCTCAAGATCCAGTGGAACACATTTGGCCTGAGGATTACATGTCAGGAGCCCCTAAACATGTTGGAAACATTTTTTTAAAGGACATTTTTTTTTCAAATGAACTTCAGACCCTAAAGAAGACTGCAGGAGAATGGACAAGAATTATTTCTCAGGACCAGAATTATTCAAAGAGAAACTGCCTCTAGATGGGAATGAAATAACAGCTAAAAGAGAAAAGTTGTCTTTTCCACTTGATTCCATGCTTAACAACAGTTGGAACATGAGGTTCTGTCAAGGATAGGTAGGATTTCCTCAATGTCTGTAATCAGGAATACGACAGAGCAGATGCACTACTTCTCCACTCTCTAGTGCCATCCCTGGTGACACCTTGCTAAATCTTCTTTTAAAGTGTGTTGTGATTCCAACTGGGGAAAAAATGAAGAAATACCCAGTACAAATGGAAATTTTCTCAATGAGTCGAGGTTTGTCGGGGAGAAGCATCAAGAACTCCTGCACCTGGGATAAGGACCCAAAGATAAGCCCATTCACATCTTACGTTTCAAACAGACAACATGTCTTTTTAAAACTTGAGCTAAAAAGCTGTATTCCACACAGAACAATTTTTTTTTTCTCCATAAAATGAGCTGCAATTGGAGCTGATTTTCCAAAGCTGGAAGTTAGGGGTTTACCTACATTAAAAATTTAGAAGTTACAGCTTCAAGAAAGGCCAGTGTTCCCCCAAGTTTAAGTAAGAATAAAGGAATTAAAATGATCAATATTTCCAGAATTTGCCACAATATAAAGGCATGTGTATTTATGTGTTTTCAACAACAGATTTTGTTAGTGACACCTTTTTTTTTTTAGACAGTATTTCACTTTGTTGCCCAGGCTGGAGTGCAGTGGCATGATCCCGGCTTACTGCAACCTCCAGCTCCCAGGTTCAAGCTATTCTCGTGCCTCAGCCTCCTGAGTAGTTGGGATTACAGGCGCCCACACCACACCGGCTGATTTTTTTGTATTTCAGTAGAGATGAGGTTTCACCATGTTGCGCAAGCTGGTCTCGAACTCCTGAGCTCAGGCAATCTGCCCATCTCGGCCTCCCAAAGTGTTAGGATTACAGGAGTGAGCCACCTCGCATGGCCTGTTAATGACATCTTTGATTAGAAGAACCTGAAACACTAAAGTTGTGTTTCATAACTGCGGCCCCCTTGTTCACCTTATATGAATATTTGTGGTAACTTAAAATTATCTTTTGAGATGCCTTCAGCATTTTTCTAGGGTCTTTAAGATGAAATTGTGACCAGGTATAAAGAGTTCAGTGATTTTCCTTACGTTGCTAAAATGCAGTTCCAACCTTCATAAGTATAATGGCAATCACCTTCAAGGATTCTTTATTACCCTGAAGAGATGTGATATTGGGAACTGACAGTTTTATTTATTAATACAAATAATTCGCAAATGACTTCAGGAACTGGAAGTTAATTTTTTTTCATTAGGGTTTTTCTGTTGGTTGGTTGGTTGGTTGGTTGGTTGGTTGGTTTGTGAGCTTTCTGAGGGTTAAATAGGCAGAAGAAAACCAGTTTTAAATGTGGGCTGGAGAGAGTACGATCTCTGAAAAAAGAAGTATTCCCAAGACAAATCACTAAGTACATCTAGTCTATTAAGATAAGCCTGTCAGTACAAAAACACATAGTCAGCTTTGATGTTAAAAAAAAAATCATAAACATTAAGTTGGATCATGGTGGCTTAATAACATTCAGTTACATAACCCCCTCAGGAACAAAATCTTAGCCTTAAATGGAATATAATTCATTATTTCCTGAAGGGCTTTTTCATATTGTTTTTTCCTCATTATTATTCCTATTAGAACTCAAGTAACTCCTCAAAATAATTCAATTTGGTTATTTAAAAAAACAGCTCCAAAGAATCAAACAAAACCTGAATCCAAACTCTAACTTTGGCATGAAATAGAATAAGAAAGCTCTAATCTCTTAGAAAACAGGTGTAAAACTATTGGATAATCATTACATGTCAAATAGACTTTCAGATATTCTCATACAGACTTTTTTTTTGCAATTGGGTGAATTTTCTTTTTAAATTCTGGGGTACATGTGCAGAATGTGCAAGTTTGTTACATAGGTAAACGTGTGCCATGGTAGTTTGCTGCACTGATAAACCCATCACCTAGGTATTAAGTCCAGCATCTATTAGCTGGAAATACATTCCTGATACTCTCTCTCCCCACCCCTGCCCCAACAGACACCAATGTGTGTTGCTTCCCTCCCTGTGTCCATGCATTTTCATTGTTCAGCTTCCACTTACAAGTGAGAACATGTGGCTTTTGGTTTTCTGTTCATGCATTAGTTTGCTGAGGATAACAGCTTCCAGCTTCATCCATATCCATGCAAAGGACATGATCTCATTCCTTTTTATGGCTGCATAGTATACCATGGTGTATATGTACCACATTTTCTTTATCCAGTCTATCACTGATAGGCATTTGGGTTAATTCCCATGTCTTTGCTATTGTGAATAGTGCTACAATGAACATAAGCATGGACATTTTTCAGATATTCCTGAAAAGTCCTGATTTCATATATTCTGTCTCAATGTCAAATATGTCATGCCAAAGGCTTTGAAAACTATTATTTCATTTGTTCCTTATTATCACTGAAGGTAAGCAGAAAAATTTTTAATAACCATCATTTTGCAAATGAGAAGGGACTATGTTCAGAGATCTGTTTAAGATCATGTGACAAAGCCAGAAGTAGAACTTCAGACTCCTGGTATACATTCTCTCCGAGTATGCTCTGCTATCTTCTGTTAAGTGAAGTAATTCATAACCAAGTAATTTAAGATGACCACACTTTTTTTGATTTGTGAATGAAAGTTTATTAGGTAAAGTCTCTTAAAAGAAAACAATAAAATGGTTTAGATCAATAGCTAATCAGGATTATAAACAATCATAAGATAATAACTAGCAGTAATCACCACATATAAGAATTTACATAGGCACAACTCCCCACATATTTTAGCCCAAGCAAATAGGGATGAAGACTTGACCTACCTAATCCACTGCCATCTACCAGCCTATCTTCCTTGATTTTCACACCTTTAAGCTTGTCTCAGAATGATAAGGACCATTTTTTTTTTTTTTTTTTTTTTTTTTGAGACGGAGTCTTGCTCTGTCACCCAGGATGAAGTGCAGTGGCGCAATCTCGGCCCACTGTAGCTTCCACCCCCCGGGTTCCAGTGATTCTCCTGCCTCAGCCTCCTGGGTAGCTGGGATTACAGATGTCCGCCACCACGCCCAGCTAATTTTGGTATTTTTAGTAGAAACGGGGTTTCACCATGTTGGCCTGGGTGGTCTCAAACTCCTGATCTCAGGTGACCTGTCCGCCTTGGCATCCCACAGTGCTGGGATTATAGGCATGAGCCACCATGCCCGGCCTCCTTTTCCTTCCATGCGATATAATAATTTGCTTTGGCATTGATTTTAAGAAGATACAGAAAAGGGCTAATTTGCATAAAGGACCAGCCACTCTCTCCATTCTCCTGGAGGAGATTCAGGATTTCATTCAGGGGTATCCAATCAGTGGACTAAACTAGTTAATAATTCTCCATCTAACTGAGCTTTCAGATACATGACTTATGGCAATCGCCTACCAGCTATTTATAGCAACATCTTAGGGTTGGCTAATTTGCATAAGACAAAAACAAGGCTTTGTTCATAAACCTGTTTAAAAACTAACTCCATATCATGGCTTTCCATCATAAACAGTTGCATAACTGTTAACAATTTATTAATTTGCTTCTCTCTCCTGAAAACACCTTCCCCACTAGTTCTTGTTTCTAAGTATTTTCTTATTTCCTAAACATTTCTTTTCACTATTAACTCTAATTCTGTTCCATAGAGCAAACATACTTAATACAACAATCCATTTCTTGGAGTGGGGGTTATATCTTAACAATCCTTAAGCACATCCAATTACAGAATCAAAGCAAACACTGGAATATATCTTATCTAATTCCTGAGGTGCCATTGCAGTACAATCTTTCCAGGTAACCCAGGCAAACAAGGGGTCAGCCAGCTCCACATATTATGAGGTTGTAGCATCTTCCTGCTTTGATGCCTAAGGACTATATTAAACATTACTTGTCTTACAGGCTGGTTCAAATCTTTGTCCTGTTTCAAGATCTAGAGTAGTCTCACGGATTTCACCTGATGTAGTTTCATGACCTCCTTGAGTTACTATGGTTGCTTGCATTCTCTTATAATACACTAACAGTTTTAACAAGCTCACATTAATCTGTTATGGGATTGTTATAAAGTCCATATTCTAAAATTCCACTTGGAGTAATAGTTACCCTTTGGGATCTATCATGTTTAAGAGCACCAGGTCTGTCCTGCTACAGTTAAATTGCTCACCAAATAAAATTTGTAGCAGACTGGTAGCTTCTCCTTGGATATGTTCTCAGATCTTGTCCAGGTATTTATGCTTGGAGTTTTATTTTGACAAAATTATAGCCCAGTTTCCTAAAGTCCAAATTCCCTGTGGGGAGTGTGTATCTTACCTGGCTGTTTTTGAAGCTATAATTAAAGCAACGAATCCTTTAACTTTTACGTTTTATCCAGTTCCCCTATTTTTCTTCTTGTTTACTAAATGTATAAATTTTCCTGTTTAATTGCTATCACTAAGCTTCCTAGTAAGGCTGCTCCTAATGGAATGGAGTGATAAACTGTTTTACCTTGCTTTCCCACTACTCTATTTAGGTTAATTTGGCATAGTTCTTTTGTACTGCATCAATTATTTGCCATTTTGGACATAACTGCATATCTAGAGTCCTCTGTACTGGGAAAGCAAGATAGTAAGGTTCAGTTTGTCCAGTTATTGTGGCAGTAAAATCCCTAAATCTGCTATCTCATGTGGATTTTAATTATCCACAGTTGTTCTATGATGTAATTTTTATTTTTCCTATTTGTGTTTTCGTTTGTTCCTCTAAGTCTCCTGAATCCTCATCTATTTTTATCAATCCTTTCACATAGCAGTCTATTTTTGAAAGTTCTCATATTAATATGTTGAATAGTTCCACAAACTCTGATTTTCAAAGGTTAACTCTGAAGTCATCTGTGTTAAATGTCATTTTAATTATTTTCACTATAATATGCTTTAGGTCTTTATATGGATTGGTATAATACGATTTCCACCAGTGTGGATTTCCTTCTACAAGTCATTTCTTTGCAGTTTACATATAACACATTGTCTAGTGGTATACCTTTATATCGTTACCTAGTTGTTACCCATGGCATGAGATGCAATGGTCATTCTCTAGGAAGGAGGGCCATAGTGTCAATGGGCTTGTCTGAAAGGTAGCTATTTTTACAAATAGAAATGAGGGTACAGTATGGCATGCAATTGGTATGGTCGGTAAATTTCCCGCATATATATTTGGTCCCTCTCTGTTTTGATGTGGGGGTCCTTCAAATATTGCATTTTCCGCTGCTGGCATATGCAAAATTATTGTGGCTAAATACTAACCCATATTTTATTTAAATTCATTATTGATTCTACCTCTCAACAGTAAATATTTCCAGGTTGAGGTTGCAGCAGATTCACTGTAATAAGTCTATTAAGTATTCTTTTTAAATTAAGCTATATTCAAGAAGATATATTTTATCCACATCCACTATGGACCATATCTAGGCCAATATGGTGAGTGTTTGTCTTTCCATTGGTGAATAGTCCTTGCAGGGCTTTGCTTAGCCCTTCTATTACTTCTCTCTTTGGTTATTTGGTATAGTGTGCCATTTCCATTTGGAAAATAATAAGTAAAGTAGCTGCAATGTGGCCAGAATTTGCAAGAACAGTCTTGCATTGGAACTCTTGGTCCCAGTTTTTTCAGTTTTCTCCTTGGCAACAGTCATTCAAAAACCTTTCTGCAGTTTTGTTATACTGTCGATAGTACTCTTTTAAAATTACCTCCCTTAGTCTGCTATGGCATTTTTTGTTGGACACATTCTCTCTTATAGGATAAGTAAGGAATTATATCCTTTCAAACAAAAGTATCTCAACACTCTCTTGTTAATGTGAATGTATTCATTTACTTTACAGTAAATGCTACCCTGGGGGATAGTTCCCATTTGATTTCCATTCATTGTAGACCAGAGATGTGATAGAGTTCATCTGTTCTCCACTCCATAGTTAGATAAGGAATTTCTTTTCTTTACTATTGTTTGCTCCTGTCATCAGAAATTCCAGCATTAGAGTAAGTACAGGTAAAGGGAGACCTACATGGCAAAAGCCAGAATTTTTGGAATAACAACAAAGAGGAAAATAGACCAGCCTTTGCTGGAAGTAAATCAAATCTTACTTGTTATATGGGTTATTAGTGATGAAATTGTGCAGAATTATGAGAAAATATGTATTGCTAATATACAGAAAATAAGAATATAGAATATATTGAAACAGAGAAATGATCAGCTTTCACATGCCGGTGGGGAAATTGGATCTTAGTCACTTGTTAAGTCATCACTTGTATCAGAGACTGCATCTTCATATAAGCTATCCATTTCTAACATAGCCTGATCTACATCAAACATTAGGTCTTCATCCTCTGTTGGTGTTAAGTATTGAGTCTAAGTCTGAGAGATTAGGGAGAGCTGGTGCTGAAGCCTCCTCAGGAGGAGGTGCATCTGCTTCTATCTCTTCTGCTCTACTGTTTTCTTCTACATAAGGAACTTCTTGTTGTTGTACAATGAATTGTAAAAGCTCATTAGCTATTCTTATTAACTGGGCTACACAAGCAACAAGTCCATCCATGAGTACAGGAACTGATGTGGAATCTATGCCTCAGTGCTCTTCACAATAGATAAAATATCACTAAAAGCTCTAGCAAATAGACACTTGGTGACAACGGATAGTACAGGGGCTAACAATGGTTCTGTGGTTGGTTTAGACCAGAAATTAGGGTGTTTATACGATTATGATGGTGATCAAGTACAGAATGAGAACAGTGGAACAATATAACTTTTTGATGATGTTGGTAAACTGTTCACAGAATTAATATATGGTACTCTTGTTTGTACTAATGGTGAACTGCTATTATAATAACCATTAGGCAGACTGTCACAGCCAAGAGAAAACAGCAAAGCAGACCTAATAATAAAAAAGATAAATATAAAGATTAGTATCCTTGAGTCTTTTTCCATCCTACAGGCTATGGCCACAGGTTACTCCTATCAAGAATTGCTGTTAAGGTTGAAAGGATATGTCTAACTATAGCCCCTCCTTTGTTGCTGGCTTTGTGAGGATCTACTACTCTTTCCTTTGAATACCTCATGGCCTTTATCACTTGCTAAGAGATTTGGGAGAAAAGTGAGCATAGGTAGTTTGTCTGTCTTTCTTGAACATCTCTTTTGAGGAAGGATACACTGACTCAGGGTCTGCCAATTAACTCTGTCTTAATTAGCACATTTGCTTTGTTGCCATTTACATCTGGTGCTACTGAATTCTTTCTGTAGTTTTTAGGAATCCATTCATTAAAGTTTCCAGTTGCCCACAGCCTGGGGAGTGTATGATAAATAAAGTCTCACATTATCTATATTTTGCCAAATTTTGGACAATTTCAGTAATACAACTAGTTCCTTGATAATTTCCTATTACTGACCCTCTTTCATATCTAGCAACTAGTTTCTCCAACTTTATCTAAAGCCATGGTTTTACTGTTTTCATCTGCATATCTGGTGGGCTCTGAAAAACCCACTTTCTGAGTAAGTATATACTTGTTTAAGGCAATATTATTTGTTTGAAAATCTAGATATTGGCTCAATATAATCTACCTGCTATGTTCACCTGGTTTACCACTCCCCACCACACTTAACATGAATCCGTTGAGGATGCAAGAAGTTTTTAGCATTTTGTCATATCTCATACTTCTTACTTGTTTATTTGATTCATCGTTTTTTAACTCTTTGTTCTCTGCTAACCTGGTACATACATGCCCATATGCCCTGAGATTTTACAAGCCCATTCTACAACCTTAAATTGAACTCACAAGGGAGCTGAGTTGAAACTTAGAGTCCTTGAAGCTTCAGGGTCTACATTAGTTTTGGGGGCCTAGATTATCTCCCCTCTTATTCCAAATAGATTATTCTTCTTTTCCAATCTGATGAGCTGATACGTGTTTTACAAGCATTTCTAAACACCTTTAACCAGTTTAGTTTCATATCTTCCTTCACTAGATTGTTTTTCCTGCAATAGTCCAGGTCTACATGGCTGATAAGTGTAGCTATATACCTTTGGCCAGTTTTATTTTTTTCCCTTGGGTATATATATATATATATATATATGTTAAATTTCTGTCTATTAATTCTGTAAATTGGGCTGATTTTCTTTCTCCAGACCCAGTCAGACTTTTCCTAGTTGAAAGTCTTAGGAAGCAGTCATCTATATCACTCCTTTCGGATTCTACCAAGTCTATTATTGCCCAGTTTTCAGCAATTCTGACCAGAGTGGTGTCCAGCAAGCCACAGGCTTTACTTTCAGCTGACCGTAATCCTTGGATATTTATCAGAGTACAGAAAATCATCAGCCAGATGGCCTGTGATTTGCACATAGAGCTTGCTGGTCTCCACAGGGCCTTTTTTGACCCACTTAGTTGTATACTATGTCCACTTAGCATAAGTCCTGTCAGATCACTACATTTTTTTTTTGTCCAAAATCCTACAAGTAGACATAGGGTTTGCCCTGATGATAAGGGTCACAACCATAATGACCAAAGGCATGATTTTGTTGGAGACAACTTTCCATATGAAATATAGGAGAATGGGTACTAGAGGAAGAACAGTTTGTTTTATTAATTCAAAAGATCTGTTTGTTTAAGAGAAACACATCTCATGGAAGGAAATATGGAGAGAAGTCAAGGAAAGGAATGTGACATTTATGTAGAACATGCATCAGCTCATCAGAAGGAAAACACGGAAGTAAGATGTGTTTTAAATATTGTTAGGGAACACCATCACATTTTTCAAAGGAAACAATAACCTAATACTATATGGTATCCACAGCCCAAAGGCACAAGAAGGTTGCAGGAACATAGACACACAAAACCTATTTAACTTCTGACTTCCCATTCACCCAGTTTTTTTTTTTTTTCCTCAGCTTCTCTTCTTCTGGGACTCTTTTATTCTTCCTCTTTGTCAATATGCTTCCATTTATTCACCTATGTGGTTCATTCTATTTCACACCCTCTCTATCTCCATCTTTTCTTATTCTTTTCCATAATCTTTACTTGTATCTCTCTCCTAAAACTGGGAAAAATTTGGAATAAATTATATTAGAATCATCAAATTTTTATTGTATTTATTGAGTTGTACATTACACAACCTAAATACAAAAAACAGAGAGGTAGAACATTCCATATTTTGTTCTCTTATAAGACAAATGTAGTTACTTATTACTTTATGTGGCCCTTGATTTATTTGCAGGGTGGGGGACTCAGTCATTTTTGATGGGAAAAATAATTACTGACCTTGCCTTTACTTTGTTGACCCATGTATTAGGTGATCTACCATTTTCATTCCCAAACCATCTCAGAACTTCGCAACTAGGGGGTGAACAGAGGGCAAGGAGAAACTTGAAGAAACTGCTAAGTATTCCAATAATAAGAAAGAGTAAGAATGTAGCATCAGCTTATGACAGTTACAGTAAATTCCAAAGCAACCAACTCTGGACACCTTAGTTAGCCTAAAGGGGTATTTGGAATAGTTTATGCCTAGCCCCAACTCACTTTAAGGGACTTTTTATTAGCTATATCCTCTGCCTGGGATTCTTTTCTCCTTGCTGGGGGAGGAGGGAGTAATGACTTCATGTCATTCTGATATTTAATATAACCTCCTGAGATTTCTTACCCCTCAACCTGAGTAAAGCCCCTAATCATCCCTTTCCCATGATGTACAAATTTCATTTTTGCATGATGGTACCTAGCTATAACTAGCTCATATTTTCTTGTTTAATTATTTGTTCTTCTGTCTGTCACCTTACCCCCACATACATATAGACTAAAGTGTAATTGTCATGAGACTAAGAAATGTGTCTGTTTTGTTTTCTGCTATATCCCCAAGGAACAGAAGAGTACTTACCAGCATAGTATGTAATCAGTAAGTGTCCTTGAATAAAGGAAATAATGGAAGAAGAGAGGGAAGAACAACTTTCAGCTCATTCATTTAGTAAATATTATCAAGCTTCAACCATGCATGTGGAAAACAGGGGGTATAAAGATGGACCAACTCATCAAAACATACAGTTAATAAAATGAACACGCAACTCAGAGACTGAGAGAAAATATTCACAAAACGTATATCTGACAATGAACTTTCAACCAGAATATATAGAGTATATTGCTTTATAACACTATATACTTTATATATAAAGTATAATATATAAAATATTATATTTTATACATTTTATAATATTTTATATATAACATTATATGCTTTATATATTCTGGTTAAAAAGTTCATTGTCAGATATATATGTGTGTGTGTATGCATGTATGTCTATGTATATATACATATATATACATATACATATATATACACATATATACACATATATATACATATATATATATATATATATATATATATATATATAAATAAAGAACCCCTACAACTCAATAATAAAAAGACAAACAACCCAACTTAAAAGTGGTCAAAAGATCTGAAGAGACAATTCAAATAAAGAGCTAATAAGCACATGAAAACATCCTTAACATCATTAGTAATCAGAGAAATACAAATCGACATCACACTAAGATCCCACAATACACTCAGTAGATTAGCTAAAATTAAAGACTGACAACACCAAATATTGACAAAGATGTAGAGGAACCAGAATTCTTACACACATTTATAGTACTGGTAGGAGTATAAAATAGTATTATGTTTTTGTAAAAACATCTATCAGTTTCCTATAAAACTAAGCATGCACCTATCTATATCCCAGCAATTCCACTCCTAGGTATTTACCCAAGAGAAATGAAAGTTCACAAAGTGACATTTACAAGGATGGCTATAGAAGTTGTATGCATAATCACCAAAAAATAGAAATAGCTCAGGTATTTATCAAGAAGAGAATAAGCAAACTATGGTATATTCACACAATGTGATATTAATCAGCAATAAAAAGAAAGGCACTACTGACAGGGACAACAACATGGATGAATAATCAAGCTTATACTTAATGAAGGAAGCCAGACACAAAAGATTACATGCTGTATGATTCCATTCACACACAGTTTTAGAAAGTGCAAAATAATCTACGTAGAAAAAAAATTTAGAATAGCAGTTGCATTTACGGAAGTAGGAACTGAGTGGGAAGGGGCATAAAGGAATTTTCTAGAGTGATGGTAATGATCATGTTTAGATAAGGTTGTCAGTTACACAGGAGTATGCATATGTCAAAACTTATTGAATGATACTCTAAATTAGATTTGTACATTTCACTATATGAAAATTTTACTGCCCTCAAAAAAGTAACCAAGCACAATCCCCAGCCTCTGAAAGCATATGCCAGATGTGATGACGTGCCCATAAAATTTTTTCTAATTGTCACATTAATGGGAGACCTATTATGTATCAAGGATTGTAAATCCCACTTTTCTTATATTACAGGTTGAGCATCCCTTATCTAAAATGGTTGGGACCAGAAGTGTTTTGGATTTCAGATTTTGGAGTATTTGCATATACATAATGAGATAGCTTAGGAATGGGACCCAAGTGTAAACATGAAATTCATTTTAGCTTCATAAATACCTTATACACAGAGCCTGAAGGTAATTTCATAGAATATGTTTAATAATCTTGTACACTAAACAAAATTTGTGTACACCAAACCATCAAAAAGCAAAGGTATCATGTTGGTGCTCAAAACTTTTGGATTTTGAAGCATTTAGTACTTCAAATGTTCAGATTAGAGATATGCAACCTGTAGTACATTTAATCCTCACAATAAAATCATCTTATGAAGTTATAGGTGGCAAAACAGAGGATCAGAGAGATTCAGTAATTTGCCCATGATTACATAAGTAAAGATGCAGAGCTGAAAGTCAGCCCAGGTCTGACTTCTAAAGTCCTAGGCTAGAGGGTACAATTTTAGGTGACTACAGGAACAAATTTGCCTTAGTCAAGGCCAGAGCTGACATTTTATTCTCCTAAGCAGGAGTAGAACTGAGAATGTCAATGCCATTTGCTATCCCTAGAAACTGCCTGAATTCCAAATTGAATGTGACTTAAGCAGATCAGTCTCCTTAGAGATCCCCATTATTTGTGACTGGGAGGTTCAGGGATATGTCCATTTTCTATCCTTCCATTGACCTACTGAATTGGCCCAAATGTTCATAAACTACTTGCCTGTGATAGGGCTGAGAGGGATGGGGGTATCAAAGCTCCACCTAGTAAACAATTTGCAGACTTCTCTTCCATACAGGATGTGAACGTTCCTGCAACAACTAAAAAACACCACCACCCCAAAAAAAAGATAAGTTGCAAAATCGATAGCTTTAAGGATAAGCAAGGACAAGATGAACTAACATTTCAGAGAGTAAAGAGCCCTTCCTAAGTGTAGTGATAATCAGGGGCTTTTTTCCTTTCCTGTGGAATTTGCTAATTCTGGGCACTGTTGAAGTTGAAGCTTGGCTGTAAGGCAGGACTCTCCTGAGGAAAGGAGAAATCAGCATAACATTTGGCAGTTGAGAAACACGAAAATAATGAGCTGGAAACTTGCAAAGTCCAAAATGCAGGGATAGTTTTTCTTACCTGAAGTCAGCTGACTTCTGGGCTGTTGCCTGGGCAGGAAAGGCACAGGAAAATCTCCTGCAGTCTCCTTGTATTTCAGAATCTCCCTCTAGAGGGGAACGGCCCCAGACAGGCCACGGATCTCCACCTTTAAAAGGTTACCTAGATTTTGAAGTTAGAAGTACAAAGGGAAAAGTAATGAGTCAGAAAGATAAAAACCACTCCCAAAGGGCAATTTGGACAAAATGATTATAAAATGCATAAGGGTACATAAGGGCTAGTAATAGTGAAAAATTTTCAGGAAGAACAAATTGAAGGACATATGCTACCAAGTGTTAAGGCTAGTTATACAGCTACAGAAATTAAGACAGCATGGTACTGGCTCAAGGACAGACAAATAAGTCAATGGAACCATGACTCTTACCTCATACCAGATACCAAAATAATACTAATAATGATTTGAGATGAATTATAGGCCTAAATATGCAAGTTAAAACAATAAGGCTTCTAGATCAAACCACAGGAGAAAATCTCCATGATCTTAAGTAGGCAAATATTTCCTATAGGACAAAAAACATTAACTATGAAAGAAAAGATTAATTAATTATACCTTAAGAGGATGAAAAGCCAACCACAGACTGGGATGAAATATTCACAATATATATCTAACAAAGGACTTATATCCACTACATTCATACATTTTTTAAACTCCTACAAATCAATAAGAAAAATGTAGACAATCTAATTTTTTAAAAGTATAAAAGAATTGAACTGGCACTTCATAGAAGAGAATATCCAAATGGCTCACAAGCTTATAAATAGGTGTTCATCACTATTACTCATCAAGGAAGTGCAAATTAAAACCACAATCAGATACACAAAACCCGCCAGAAGAGCTAAAGTGGAAAAGACTGACAATATCAAGCACTGAAAATATGGAGCAGCTGGAACTCTCATAGATTGCTGGTGAAATTGTTAACTGGTACAACTACCTTGGAAAGCTATTTGGCAGTATCTACTAAAACCAATCATACTTCTATCATATGACCCTGGAATGCCACTCCTACATATATAACCAGAGAGTACAAATATCCAAGATACAGGTATAAGAATGCTGAAATAAACCAGATGCACAAAATTAGCTATCATATCAGTCCATTTACATTTACTCCAAGAACAGGCACACAAATCTATGGAAAAGAAGTAAACAAAGTGGTTACCTCTGAGTAGTAGGTTATTGACAGGACAGGGATATGAGGAAGCCTTCTGGGGTGCTGAGAATGTTTTATATCTTGATATAATCACATATGTCAAAAAACAAAAGCATTGACATGCACCCTTAAAATTTGTGCAGTTTGCATGCCATACCTCAAAAATGGTTTTATTTTTAAATTTTAATTCTTCTTCCTATAAAACTAATGAGGATAGCAAGACAGTGATAAGAGTCTTACCAAGATTCAGCAAGCCAGTCATCAAAGCTAATGCAAATGGAATGAAGTATGAGTGTGCAGGGGAGAGTTCCTTTGGCCTGTGTGGGTCTCTACTTCATAGCAGTGCTAAGGCAAGAGACCCTGATGGCTAGACAGTTTTTAATTGATACAAGATGAGATAACCTACCTATTACAAGTAGCTCATAAAGACAGCTGAAGCAGACGCCATGCTATCCATCTGATAAGACTAATTTTTATTAATCTCTCTCTCTTATGACATTTTTGTCTGCACAACTAATCAAAAGTCACCATTTTTCTTTTAGCTGAAAGTCCTACCCGGCAATTTTGCAATGCTCCTAGCTGGAAAACTGGCAGTAAGTGTCTAACAGTAGGATGGAAAAGAAGCAAAGAAATCCAAATTTTCTGGGCCTATGTTTACACTTGATAAGCTTCTCTGTATTAGGCAAGGTAAATTCGTTCATATCCAAGGGGAACAGAAGCAGTTATGTGGGAAAGATTAGAATGCACCTTTGATGAGGATGGAAGCCAGATTCCTATTTACAAACAGGAAAATTTTTCCCATAGTGCTCCCTTCTCTAGTGCTGCAGTACCATTTGGATACATGCATTCAATATAGCTTGTTAAAAATAAAAATAAAAAAAAATAATAAAATAACTCCAGACATACATAACTTTTCATTGCCCTCTTCACCCCTTGAGAAAACATCAAAAGAACTTTATCCCCAAAGGGAAAATTTTCATAATTTTGACATAATAGAAGCATCTCTAGGAGAGTACAATGAACAAAAAACAGTATTTACACTTTAAACTCTTTTTGAAAAAGCTACAAACTTTTGCCTTTAAAAAATAACTGCGTGCAATACAGCATTTGCCTGTTATAGGATCTGACATTTAAAATCCCCATGAAGCATCTATAATTTATCAAGAAAGAAAGGAAAGATTTGTACAGCTGAGGAGCTAAACATGGCCCCTTCTTGAAAATATATGAAAAATTCAAAACTGAAACTAAAAAAAGGGGGAGTAGGAAATGTCCTTATGGTCAATTTAAGCCAAATTCTACTGAATTTCTTTCCTCCTCCAAATTTGTTCATTGCTGCAGAGAAAAATTGCAGACTGGCTTACCCTTCAGAAAAACAACTTAGTAGAGAAAAACAACCACTTTTGAAAATACATCTTGGTTATTTTCCTAGACAGATACACAGTTTCCTCAAAACACTGTTCAAAGATGAGGATAGCCACTCAATTTTAACATGGTAGGACCCTACACAGGCTTGTCCCTGAGGCTTGGCTGCTATGAGAGGCTCCCAGGCCCCTAGAGAGTCTGGAAAGAGATTCAATATTTCTAGAAAGATTTTTTTGGTTTTCAAATATTAGATGGCAGACGACAGAGTCTAAAATAACAGAACTTGGGGGTAACAGGAAAAGGGGCTCTATTTCCAAGTCTTCAGTTTTCTGAGAGGGAAAAAAGAAAGTTGTGGTCGTTTGTTTGTATATGTTTTTGGGGAGAGATATAAAATAATACTAGTGGTTATTAGCATAGTATCTGGTGTCCAAAAAAACCCCCCTATATTTGAATTTCAACTTCACCACTTAGTAACTAGAAGATTGCTAAACTACTCTTTGTGTCAGTTTCCTTGTCTGTAAGGTGAAGATAATGACAGTTGTGAGAATTACATTAGTTAGTTAACACAATGAATTTTAAATGGTGCCTGGTATATAATTAGTACCTAATAAATGCTAGCTGATATAATTGCACTGGAGAAATTCCAGGATCTAGGAAACAGTATGTGGTGTATCATGACTGGTGAATAGTTACCTACGGAAGGCAGGAGAAGAGATGGCTGCAGGCATTACAAAAACTGGAAGGACATGCCAGAAATACAATGCATCTCATAGAACCAATATTAGATGATAGCTTTGAGCTTGGATAAAAATGCAAGGAAATAGGACTGTCTTGAAGCTATAGTTCACAAATGCCCCTTTCAGGAGACCTAAGAACAATCAAAGATTGTAGGAAATCCTTGAGGATTAGCAAATCCTCCTAGCCTAACTTTCTCTGAACCACTTCTGGCTGTGAGCTCTGGTGGGGCTGTAGGTCACATGCATGACTCCTGGCATGGCGAAAGCTAACTACATTGTAGGCTACACATTGGCTATGCCTCCAACACACTGCCAGTTGCACAGAGAATGCCCTCCACCTGGGATTGTGGCAATGATTCTTTCAAAGCATGAACTCCTTGGAAACACCCACTTGGAAAGTAATTGGCAAGGTCATTGAGACAAGATAATAAAGGCCCATTATCCTATGTTTAGCATGACTTCACCCAAACCAACACAAAGTTTTAAGTATTCCTTTGCGAATCATTTGGGTAAGAAGGGGAGCATTATGCAACTATCTTTGTGTACTTTTTACTTCATACCATCCTAGCCTGGATTTAGTCCCTAGCTTCAGGAATACATCTAAGAAATTTGACAAGAGCAAGACTAAGCACCAGTTGTGGCCTCCTCTATGTTTCTGTGGCAAATGTCAGCTTGCCAAGAAAGACCAGGTTAGTTTATTTTACCACATGAAAAGATGATCACAGATTGCTTCCCTCTGCCTGTAAATGTGCTTAATGCCTGTCCACCAAAGGAAAGGTCCTTCTGTTTTTAACAACTTCAAAATAACATTTCATAGCATCCCTTGGTAATGCATTCCAATATTTTATAGTTTCCTTCTTTTGGTAATTATATCCTCAAATATGTTCACATACATTAACTTATAATAATCCTATGTAGTAAGGATTATACCTATTTTACAATTGAGGAAATGAAGAACCAAAGAGGGTGACTGACTTTCCAAGATCGCATTGCGCAGCTGGTTAGTAGCAGAGCAAGAATAAGAACCTGATTTCTTGGCTATTATTAAAAAGTTAAAAAAAAAAAAACAGACACTAGTGAGGTTGCAGAGAAAAAGGAATGCTTATACAGTGTCAGTGTGACTGTAAATCAGTTCAGCTACTGTGGAAGACAGTGTGGCAATTCCTCAAAGACCTAAAGACAGAAATATTATCATTTGACCCAGCAATCCCATTACTGGATATATACCCAAAGGAATATAAATCCTTCTATCATAAAGATAGAACGTGCACACATTATGTTCATTGCAGCACTATTCACAATAGCAAAGACATGGAATCAACCTAAATGCCCATCAATGGTAGACTGCATAAAGAAAATGTTGTACATATACACCATGGAATACTATGCAGCCATAAAAAACAACAAAATCATGTCCTTTGCAGGGACATGGATGGAGCTGGAGGTCATTATCCTTAACAAACTAACACAGGAACAGAAAACCAAATACCGCATGTTCTCACTTATAAGTGGGAACTAAATGCTGAGAACATATGGACACATAAAGGGGAACAACACACACTGGGGCCTATCAGAGGGTGGAGAGTGGGAAGAGGGAGAGGATCAGGAAAAATAATGGATACTAGACTCCGTTATTCCTCAAATTCACCAAGCACACTTCCTCTTTAGGTTCTTTATACTGGCTATTCTGCCTGGAACGGTCTTAATTCAAATATCAAAAGAGCTAAATCCCTCACTTTCTTCAATCTCTTTGCTTCTATCTTGCCTTCTCAATGAATACTTCGCTTACCACCTTTGTAAAATTGAAGCTCCCCCTTCCAACTTGGCAGTCCGGAGTCTTCTTTATTCTGCTCTACGTTTTAATTCTTCTTAGAAACATATCACTTTCTACACATATGATATACTTTACTTATTTATTATGATGATCATTTATTTTCTGGTCTTCCTCTCTAGAATGTAAGCTCCATTAAGGTAGGGATCTCTGTTTTGTCTAAGTGCAAGAATAGTGTCTAGCACATAGAAGATATTCAGTAAAAATTTGTTGACTAATACTTTGTAAGGACTAATAATTCCCTACTTTTCATAGTGTTTTATATTTCTTCTAGTGCTTTCACATGGTATCCCATTTAATCATATTAATTACTATATGAGGTGGGTAGGGCAACACAGAATTTATCTCCATTTTGCATTTAGGAAAATAGAAATCCAGAGAGGTGAAATGATCTACCCAAGATAGAGTCTACATAGCTGGTATGTGGTAAAATCAGGAACCTAGTTTTGTACCCTCTTTCTGTAGCCTCCAATATTACACTGCAAAGCCACTCGTCGTTGAGGAAAGACCTTCCAGATTCTTTGTTAGAAAGGGAACATGCCCTGCTTGTGCCACTAACCCAGTGCCTTGAAGCTTAATGTGTTTCACCAGCAAATGCAAAGTCAATTAAAGACCTGAGTTTATGTGGGGAATCGGCTTGTGAATATGAGAGAAAATGATTCCCAAATGGGACTCTCTCCAAGAAAGCAAGCAAGCAACATTTCAATATCCCAGCTACTCAGTGGAATAAATTATTTGTTTCTTCCTAACTAGCTCTGCCTTCCTCTTGCATTACACACTAAACCAAACAGTTCTCCAAAGCAATGTAATAAGATAAAAGAAGTGAGAGCCCAAAAAACCATCTGCAACCTTATGTACCGCCCAATGGCCTCTTCCACTGTGCCACCATCTAAGCCACTAACTGCCCATGTTGGAAGCTTTCCCTCATTGCCACTGCCACACAAAAAAAGTGGATACTGTCCCTTTAAATGTACCACCAAACCGGAAGCTGGTGTTTACTTGGCAGGGGAAGAACAAGATACTTTCATGCTTGGCATGCTGCTACCATTGGCATCTAACCCAGAAGCTGCTGCATTCTGCAGGGGTGGCAACTATTTTGTCCTCAGGATAACATAGTGGAAGATGCAGCTATATTTACATACAGGCTTTTTAATAGAGATGCCTATCACCCCTCGTAAGCTCACAGGAGGCGACAGAAATGGCACAGCCAGAAAAAGGCAAGCCAAATCCACAGTACCTTCTGGCAACTGAATCCACATTACCAGAGAGAGAGGCCTTGATCTCTTTCTCTGGCCCCCAGAATGTCATTAGACCAGGGGCACATTCAGAAACGCTGTTAAGTATTACTCAGTAGACCAGGTTTGTCTTCAGTGCCCTTGTCAGAACTCTCTTTTCGAAGATCACAGCAAATCAAGTGGTGGAGGCTTGACTCTACTAAGTCAACTCTGCTGCCAGGCTCAACAAATATCTCATAATGAAACAGCATGCATCAATTCAATAAATAAACCTCAGGCTGAAAAAAGAAGTGTCAATGCAAGCACAATCTACCAAACGCTTAACAGACGTTAGATAACACATGGATGCCAACATCACTAAAACGTGAAGAAATGCACAACTTTGGCCACACAGGAATGTACTGAAATATCTAACACTGAGGAAGTAATAAGAATGGAAGAAAAAAACATCATTTTTAAGGGCAATATCAACTTTGGAGGCAGAGAAACTGGGGTTCGATTCTAAAGGTTTTCTTGCCTTAGGAGATCACTTAAGCTCACTATGACTCACTTTCCTGATCAGAAATAAGGATGATAACAATACCTTGAGCAAGTATTAATTTTGTGATGTAGACAATGTTCAATTATGTGGAGATGCCCTGTTGGTTTAGTTTTTTAAAAAGTGTGGCTTTTGAGTTTAAACATAGATTTAAACCGCACTTCTGATACTAATTGTATGGCATTGAAGAAGGCACTTATTCTCTCTAAACCTGAGTTTATTCATCTATATTTTGAGGATGATGATGACACCTATCTCAAGTGGATGCTATAATAATCAAGCAAGATAATGTTGTGAATGTGATTTATAAGCCATGAACTCCAAGATAAAGAAAAGTGGAGTTTTTTTGTTTTTTTGTTGTTGTTTTATTTTTTAAAGCCTTTGATTAGAGTGGCCAACCAATCTGATTTTCCAGGCATAGGGGGTTTTACAGGACCCAGAATTTTCAATGCTAAATATGAAAAATCTTAGGCAAACCAGAATGAGTTGGGCACTCTAGTCTTGACTAACCTTTTATTAGGCCAGTGTTCTCACTAGACCTTAACTGAGATGACTAGGCCTTAACCAGATTTAGGCCCTGGCTCTGCCTTAATTAGACTCTGACTGGGACTTAACTAAGCTTAGCCCTTTCTAGACCTAAATGGGCTAAATATGCCTTAAATAGGCCCAGGCCCTTGCTACACATTAAATTAGAATGAATAGGCCTTCTCTAGACTTAGGTCCTGGCAATGCCTTATCTAGATTGATTAGATATTAACTAGGTGTAGTCCCTGGCTAAGCTAACTGGGCTGTGACTAGGACTTAACTAGGCAGAAGCCTGGCTATATGTTTACTGAGTTGACTAGGCTTTAACTAGGCTTAAGCCTTGCTTTTGCCTCAACTAGACTCTGACTAGGCTTTAACAAGGCTTAAGGCCTGCACATGTCTTAACTAGACTCTGACTAAGCTTTAACTAGGCTTTGGCCCTGGATAGGCCTTAACTGGGTTGGCTAGAGCTTAACTAGGATGACTAGGCCCTAGGTAGGCTCAAACTCTGGCTAGACCTTTACTAAAGTCTGACCATACCTTTTCTAGGCTTAGACCTTAGACGTTAGACCTTAGACCTTTCTAGGCTTAGACCTGGCCTTAACCAGGTCCGGGCTATACCTTAACTAAACTCTATGTCTCCTCTAGACTTACACCCTAGATAGGCCTTAACCATGCTTAGACTGGGACTCAAGTAGGCTTATCCTCTGGATAGGCTATAACTGGGCTAATTAAGCCTTAACTAATATTGGCCCTCACTAGGCTTTAACTGGGTTGATGCAGTCTTGTGTTAACTAGCTCTTAACTAGTCTCATGCCTTTGCTATACTTTAACTAGACTTTGACTAGACCTTACCCAGGCTTAGTCCTTGACTTGGCCTCAACTGGCTTCTGACTAAACCTTAACTCGACTTTGGCCCTCGTAAGGCCTTAACTAGGCTGGCTAAGTTCAACCTGGGCTCAGGCCATTGCTACACTTTAACCATATTTTGATGAGGCCTTAACCAAGATGGCTAGCCTTTAATTAGGTTTGGGCCCTGGGTATACCTTTAAAGACTCTTATTAGGCCTTAATAAGCTAAGGCCTGGCATTACCTTAACTAGTTTGTGATTAAATACTTAAGTAGATTTAGGCCTTAACTGGGCTCTGACTAGGCCCCTAACTAGCTCTGACTAAATATAAACTAGGCTTAGGATATGAATAGTCCTTAACAATACTCTGATAATACCTTAACCAAGTCAGTTAGCTTTTAATTAGGCTTATGCTGTAGCTATACCTTAATAAAACTCTAGCCAGGCCTTAAATAAACTTAAGCCCTGACTATACCTTAACTAGTTTCTGCTTAAAACTTAACTAGACTTAGGCCTTATCTAGGCTCTGACTTCACCTTAATTAGGCTTAAGCCCTGACTAGGCCTAACTGGGCTCTAACAAAGTCTAAACTAGTGTTAGGTAATGGCTAGGCCATAACTGGGCTTTGACTCACGCTTAACGAGGCTGAAGCCCCGCCTATACCTTGATTAGGCTTCACTACATCTTAACTAGGCTTAGGCCTTGGCCAAGTCTTAACTAAGTTCTGACTAGGACTAAACTATGTTTTTGACCTTGCTAGGACTTAAGTAGACTAGGACTACAACTTAACTAGACATAGGCCCTGGCTCAGGCTTAACCTGGCTCTGTCTAGACCTAAATTAGGCTTAGGCCCTGGCTAGGGCTGAACTGGCTTCTGACTAGACCTAACCAAAGTTTAGGCATTGGTTATGCTTTAAGAATACACTGATGAGGTCTTAAGCAAGCTAGCTAGCTTTTAACTACCTTAGTCTTTGGCTATACTTTATCAAAATTCTGACAGGCTCTTAACTATGTTTAGGCACTGGCTAGGCTTTAACAAACTCAACTAGACCTGAAGTAGGCTTAGGATCTGGCTAGGTCTTAAGTGGACTAACTAGGCCTTAACTAGGTTAAGGCTTTGACTCAGTCTTAACTAAGTTCTGACTAGGACTAAACTATGCTTATGACCTTGCTAGGACTTAACTAGACTAGGACTGGAACTTAACTAGGTTTAGAGTCTGGCTAGGGCTTAACTGGGCTGACTAGGCATTAACTAGGCATTGTCCCTGAATAGGTCCCAGTTGGGCTGACTAGAACTTAACTAGGCTCTAAATTAGGCTTAGGCCTTGCCTAGGGCTGAACCGGGTTCTAACTAGACCAAAACTAGACTTGGGCACCAACTATGCTTTACCAATATCCTAATGAGGTATTAAGCAAGCTAGCTAGTTTTAACTGTGTGATCTAGACCGGAAGTAGGCTTATGCTCTGACTAGGTTTTAATTGGGCTGACCAGGACTTAACTGGACTTAGGCTCTGTCTCCACCTAACTGATTTCTGAGTAGGCCTTAAGTGGGCTTAGCCCTTGGTGAGCTTGTAACCAGGCTGCCTAGTCATTAATTGGGCTGAGCAAGCCTTAATTACACTTTGGTCTTACCCAAGTCCATGGCTTAACAGTGCTTAAGCCTCAAGTAGGCCTTATCTAAGCTGAGGTGCTGGCTAGGCCTTAACCAAACCTTGGCCCTGGCCTTATCTTGATTAAGCTCTAGTCAGGCCTTGGCTAAATTGCAGCTACTCTTTCGTAAGGATCACCTCAATAATATACCACCTTTAGCTCTCAGCTCCTCAGTTTGTATCTGCCATCACCTCAGTTATCCTACAGTTTCAGGCTACACTCTGGGGGCATAAAGAAGTCAGAGACATGACCCCTATCTTATCACACTGCAACAGGAAACAGAATGCTTGTAGGCTCTTTGCAGCCAGATGTATTTATAGGATAAAACAGGAAGCAACCCCTGAATTGATACACCCCAAGAAACTGGGGGATACTTTTTTATGTAACACTCCTCCCACCCCCACAATTATATTTTTATTTCATCCAATCAAAATGGTCTGTACAACTTCTTCCAGGACACTGATATTTCGTAACAAGTTTGTAAGAAATTTAAAACATAGCATTCCTAAGTATGTTACAGGACATGACCCTAGCTTTTGCCCATAACGTGTAATTGGCAGTTTAAAGAGACCTCTTCTTACCTACCTTACCACACTTCAAGAGGAAACAGACTTCTTGTAGGCTCTTTGAAGCCAGATGTATTTATAGGATAAAACAGGAAGCACCCCCTGAATTGACACCCCCAAGAAACCAAGGGACACTATTGTATGTAACACTCCAACTGGAAGTATATTTCTACCTCAGCCAATCAAAATGGTCTGTACAACTGCATCCAGGACACCAACATTTTGTAACAAGTTTGCAGCAAACTTAGAGCATAGCTTTCCTAAGTACAGTATAGGAGAAGGAGACCCTTGGCAGTTTACCTACATCACCGCACTGCAACAGTAAACAGACTGCTTGTAGGCTCTTTGCAGCCAGATATATTTATAGTATAAAACAGGAAGCAAACCCTGAATTGACACCCCCAAGAAATCAGGGAATACTCTTGTATGTAACACTCCACCTGGAAATATATTTTTATTTCTGGCAATCAAAATGGTCTGTGTAACTTCTTCCATGACACCGACATTTTGTAACAAGTTTGTAACAAACTTAAAACATAGCATTCCTAAGTACAGTAAGGGAGACAAATCTACAGGATTTACCATGATGTGCAATTGGCAGTTTAGAGGAGAGATCACCAATGCACTAGAATTGCAGTAAAGGGAGTGTAAGCTTCACCAAGCTGAACTTTGAGCATTTATAGACCCTAGGAACTCTCCACAGTTAGTTATCAATCCCACTGTGAAGAAGTAGCCAGTCTGATATATACTGGATTAGCCTGCTATAGGATACTGAAATACTTGGTTAATGACCCAAGAACAGGATGATAAATCCAGACCAGAGTATAGGCCATCATTCCTGTCTATTAACTTCATGGATTCCTAGTGAAAAGAGTGGCAATTGGTTCCTAACCTTGGCTATTTTATTTACTTTGGGAGCATGTATTTGTATATACATTCACCTTCTAGTAAAATGCATTTGATTCACTCTACATTGGGAATTCTCTTTGGACCAACTAATCATTTTTGTCATCTGTATCAAGTTTTAAATTAAACTTATATAGGCCTGTATAGTCCTATTAACCTTTTCAAGTACACAGTGACTTAGGTATCAGTCCTACATGGACTAACTGAAATCTGTAGGTACTATTCAGAGTAAAGCAGGTAAGCAGCTCTGTTCACAGGATAGTGCCAAGACAGGGCCTGTGGCTGTGTGATGTCACCAGTCTACATTAAACTGTATATAGTAGTATGTCAAAAGAACTGATCTGGGCACCAGAACTGGAGAGTTTTTACAATCATTCATTCATCCCACAAATACTTATTAATCGCCTACTGTGTGCCAGATATTATCCTGAGACTAGGAATATGATGGTAAGCATATATAGCCACAACCCTTGACCTCATGGAGTTTTCATTCTACAACCAAAATCAGGAGAGGATCTGCACAGCCATGAGTTGAAGCTTACATTAACACATTTTGTATGCTACAGGGCAAGGTCAGATGTGACAGGCAAAGCCTACAATGACAGAATAGCTGTAGGAAAATAGCCATGTGGTTAAAGAAAGCACCAACAAATGAGTATAATCTTCATTCTAAAAATATGAAAACAGAGACATTTCCCAACATCACCACCACCACTACCACAACATTCTGGTCAAGTCACTTATATTTTTTGATCTTCAGTTCTTCCTTCTATAAAATGGAGTCGCTTATCCATTTGGAAAAAAAAAAAATGAAGAGAAACTGGACTAGATAAGTCAATTCTAAATCACACTAGCACAATGGATAAGAACCACAGGCTTTAGAGTTGAATAGATGGCACTTGAATCTCAGCTCTTGTCATCTTGTAGCTATATGCCCCTGGCACGATTTAACCTGACTGAGCCTCATATTTCTTTCTCCGTTAAAAGAGGATAGATACTAATAATACCTATCTCAGGCTGTCATGGGGCCAACGCCTGAGAAAACATGGAAAATCCTTGGTGCAATAAATTGCCATGTTCTGCTAAAAAACAGGAAGAATGAGCTATGTCTTGCACAACCTCGCTTCGTTTTATTTGCATTCATCACTCTTTAGTGAGTACTTGATAAAGATGTGCCGACTGGTTTATTGGACTTCACCATAGGGCAGTAAGAAGATTCACAGGGCAATGGGAGGGACCAAAACCTGGAAAAGGAGATAGAACAGGGCAAGAGATGAGGGATTTTCCTTATTTTCACTCCTAGTCCAGCTTATCCCACATCCATTCATTCCCTGTGACCATAACAAATAAACACCTTCCTGGGACCACAGGCCCCATTGGGATGATACATAAAATCTCAGGAAGTCATTTCAAGTTCAATCTGAAGAATGAGAGTCAAGGTCTCCTGAGTTCTCTTCTCTGAATGAGCACTGAAACCTTCTCCACCTTTCTTTTAGAACTCTCCCTCTTTTTCTGATGTCTCCAGTCCCTGGCCAATCTCTGAGGGGGTTACCAGCAGAGTTACAATCTAATATTTGAAAGATGCTCTGAAAAGAAAAAGTTTTATTAACTATTATTTGCACTGTGTGAACAAATTCATAAATACTTCTTTTATTTTGCAGAAACATTACACACCACTGCTGTAACTAGATTTCTTTCTAGCTTTACTTTGATATTCCAGATGATAAGGGAAGTATGTTGGCATTATTTTACTACTTGGTGTTTAAGTGCAAGTACTGAGCCATTCACTCACTCCAGGGAGAAGGAGAGAAAGGAATGAGTTTAAGGTCTCAAAACTGAAAACAAATAACCGAGAAGGTTCTACATCTCTTCCTGTAGGCTGTGAACTGGGTAATAGTGTTTCTCACTCAAGGAAGGCTTTGGATTGCCCCTGCTGAAGGACAAAAGGAGAAACAGACTAGGCCCAGATTACCTAAAGCAGTGGTTCTCAGGGCAGCTGATTTCCCACCCCTTTACCTGCCCGCCCACCAGGAGCATTTGGCAATCTCTGGAGAGACTTTGGTTGTCACAATTGAGGGGAGGTGACATTGTCAATTAGTGGGTAGAGGCCAGGGAAATTCTAAACACCCTACAGTACACAGAACAGTCTCCCAGAATAAAGAATTATCCAGCCCCCAAAGCCAATAGTGTTCATGTTAAGAAAATCTGACCTGGAGAATCTTTCCATCCTAACAACCGGCTAATATTTCTGAAGGTCTTTCTTGTGGCTACTGTGGTTTTATATATAAGCCATAGTCTCTACCCTAAGGAAGCTTACAGTCTAACAAGGAGATCAGCCAGCACACTGAAGCAACCAGCAAATCATAAAGTATATCACTTAGTTTTGTTTTTTGTTTTTTGTTTTTTTTGACATAGTGTGATCTAGCCTCTGGGTACTACAGGAGCATCTTTAAATTTTATTTTATTTTTAATTGACATAATAATTGTATTTATTTATGGGGTACAATGTGATATTTTTATATATGTTTACATTATAGAAGGGGGAGAGCAGCAGGAATATGAAGTTCAGGAAAACTTCCAAGAAAAGTTGGATCTTGAGCTGATATTTGAAGGAGGCCACTACTCTTTCCTTTCTCTTCACTGCTGGGAGAAAGATGAATCTAAGCTTGCTCCGCATACTTCCTTACTTCCCACTCTCTATCAGCATCTTGTAATCTGATTTCGGGTCTCCGTAGAAAATTATTTTTCTTAATCACCAGAACCAGTCACCTATTCTCAATATTAATCTACATCAACCCTCGTCTTTTAAAAATGTCCTTCTTTCTTGACTTCTATGACATTATCATTATGTTCTGGTCCACTTTTGACCTCCTGTCATTCAGCCTCAGGTTCCTTTTTACAGCCAACCTATATGGGCAGGTGTGCCACAACCTCCAGCCTGCTGCCTTTTTCTCTCTCACCATTTCTTCATTATTTTATTCATTCATTTATGTCCCTTCTCATACCACAAAGGATTTGCAGTAGTTCCAGTCTCATGCTATGCATTTTTCCTTAATTATACCAACTCCTGTGGCTTCACCCTTCATCTCTATACAAGCAACTCCCTAAACTATGCCTCTGCCTCTGACTCTGATGTCCCTTCTACATACCACACCACCTGCCTGATCACCTGCTGAACACCATTCATGTATACCTCAAATCCAACATATCCTAAACTTCAGGTGACCAACTCATCCTGGTTTACCCAGGACTTAGTTTTAGCACTGAAAGTTCCATGTCCTTGGAATTTCCTCAACCCCAAGCAAACCAGGATAGTAAGTCACCACAACTAAAATGAACTCAACAGTGTCTGTTCCAAACCCAGTTTTCCTCATGAGCTCCTAATTCCTCTCCATCATTTAGTAGCAGAGATATCCTCCTTCTGCATAAACCTCAACTCCTCTTTGCCCTCTACCTACTCATGCAACTGATTGTCAGATATTGTCAATTTTATCTCCAAAATATCTTCTTTACCATCACTTCCTTTCAACTTCCACTGCTCTAATTCAGGTCTTTATTGCCTCTCACCTGTACAATTACAGTAGACTCCCAATCAGTCCCCTTGCCTCCAGCCACTCTATCACCCTATTCCCATCCCTTTTGCCAATTCATCTTCCAAACTGCAAAGGCTGGTCATTCTAAAACACAAATCTGATCATCCACAGATAGTACTCTTTTTATCGATATTGAAGTTTTACAGAATGAACTCCAAAAACAGCATTAAACTCAGGCTCCCAGGCATTTGTGCATGATGACTACACAATTTGATACCTAAGAAATGTTGTTATGAATGACTAAAGTACACTGAGTATTAATATGAGCTCTTAGTAAAAGGGAAAATCAAAACAAGACAAAACAAAAACCACCAACATACCCCTGAGAAGCCAGGAACTGAGTTTGTCAGTTCCAGTTTTGCATCTTCTCATCTCTTCAGAGAAGTATATGATATGCTCTCGGTTAAGGAAAGTTAAGTATTGCCAGGAAATTTTGGGTGGGACAGACTCATTAAAGCCTTGATATTCATATGAAACAGAATCAGCTGGAAGTCATATTATGCAGAAACTAAACTTGAGAGAGAATTCACTTGTTCCCTCAGGCTGTTAGGTCTTAACTCATCTGTGGCCCTACTCCCTAATTACCTCTGCTGCAAGAGCCATAGGCTTTCCATCTCAGACTGGCAAGGAAAAAGAGAATTTACATGACTGATGTTTATATCAGTGACAGGAACTAGGTACCTCATTTGAATAAGGGGTAGGGTACTCCAAATATAGATTATGAAAAATGAAAAACTGCCAGGTGAAGAAGGCGACTGCTTTTCCTAGAGGAGAGAGATCTCATCCTTTCCTCTCTAAGGAAAACTTATCTATCCTCTGTCTTCTCTCATAGACTTGCAAATGGTAAATTGTTTATGAAGTAACTCACTTTAGGAGTGAGGGACTGACCTTCACAAAGATATCAGGAAAAGATGGCTACCAGAAACATCAGAGCCGTAATCCAAAGGCTTACCTCTCTAATGGTAGAAATTTTCATCACATGGTAGGTAACTTCCTCTTCCATCTACATAATTAAGAGATCTAGCTCCCACCCCTTCAGAAATCTCTTCCAACTATGGTCCTGCATTTTGTGTTTGCCACATTTGTTTTTTCTCGTTTTTTTTTTTTTCTACCTGGCTCAATAGGACATTGAAACAATGATGTGTTTCATTTATCTTCCAAAGACCTTGCCTCTGAAATTTATTATCCCTTCATTTTAGGTACTTCCCCAGCCAGAATCACACACACACACTCATGCACACACACACACACACACACACCCCATAAACAAAAACACAGCCCTTCTTTGTTTAATAGCACCAACACCCTCCCTCTCCCTCAACCTAGGAGATGTGAACAGCCATGGTCTCTGCCCTAAAGGAGTGTAGGATTTAATGAAAGGCATTAACCAAGCACAACTAAGAACAAAGAAGTATATCTGACAGTCATTTTTTTTTCTCCAGTTGCTGCAGGAACTGGGATAATGGGAGGTCAGCATATACTGCAATCCTTAAGAAAACATCACATTAATCAAAAAATGAAATTAGAGTCCCTTGAAATGCAACACAAGGGAAGGATTTTGAAGATATCGAAAAAGAAAAAAGAAAATCATCACAGAACTGGGGACTTTCTCCGCCACTCCCATACATAAACACTTCACTGTGGTCACGTATCGTTCTGGCTTAAAGCTTTTAATGGCTTATTCCAGAGTGAATCTCCTGCTGTCAGTCCCCCTCCAGGCCAAAACCACCCTGTTCACTGCCGTGTCCTGCTAATCCTCATACTTCTACCTCCAGCCCCGACTTCAGTCTTTTCTTCAGCAACTCAAGGCACTAGAAAAGTCAGTAAGAATAAGAAAAAGACAAATACAGATATTTGATATTTAAGTGAACATTCACTATGGGCCAGGCACACAGCCTCATTCTGTCTGTTTCATTACTACTCCAAGTAATTTAACTACCATTTTTAGAGTTTACTATGTGCCAGGCAACCAGAACTGTGCTAAGAACTTTTCATGCATAATAGCTCATTTAATCCTCACAGCTACGTGTAAGCAGTCTTCCTATTCTCATTTTAGAGAGGAGGACATGGAGAGATGTAAAATAACTTGTCCAAGGGCATACTATTAATTAATAAATGGCAAATCCAGAGTTGGACTTCAGGTCTGTCTTACTCCAAAGCCTACATACCAGAGACTGTGTAGTATGATGGTTACAGCAGGGCCCAAAACTCTTTCTCTGGAGGGCCCATAGCAAATATTGTAGACATTGTTGACCGTATGATCTCTGTTGTAATTACTCAGCTCTGCACAAAAGCAACCAAAGGTAATACATAAAAAAATGAATGTGTCTGTATTGCAATAAAACCTCATTTACAAAAGCAGGCAATGGGCTAGATTTAGCCCAGAGGCTACAGTTTGATGACCCTGAGTTAGAGCACTAGTGGTGTGCTCAGATAGACCTGGGTTCAAAACCTGGCTCTCACCATTTACTAGTCAAAACATTTAGTCTCTCTCTGTCTCAGTTTCTTCATTGATAGAACAACAACAATACCACCCTCAAAGAGTCATCAAGAAGATTAAGGAATAAAGGAATGCCTGGCACACAGTCAAATTCTCAGAAAGTCATTATTAAAAGCCCACCACATGCTGGTCTCTAGAAGGAAGGAGAAAGAACATGGTTTAGAATAGTTACCACTATCTTTAAAATCAAGCTACCAGGGCCCCTATGGTCTTGATACTCCACAGAAATAATTACTCTCTCAGGATTCCAGCTAATTTGATTCTCCTTTCAGCTACATGAACCATGTTCTCTCGTGAGTTTACTTTCCTGTTTCAGTCATTAGCAAGAAAGTCTCCTGACTTCATCATAGCTTTTGCCAGGCACTGGGAACCCTATCACGATAGAAAGGAATCTGATTTTGTTACTATCTGTTAGGTGTTTGCTTCAGGAATGAGATACTGACAACTGAAGTCATGCCTGTGTCCCAAGTACCTGGCACAGGGCCTGGCACAGAGTAGGTGCTCAGTGAATGTTGCTGGCTTAATCGAGCTGGCTACATTTGGGGTGGTCTTACCTGGAAACCGATGGAAAATGACTTCTTAAAAGCCCTCCATTTTACACAAAAGCACCTAATAAAAAAATAATAATGATAATAATAAAAAGCCCTCCAAACATTGAGGATCCTTCCTTTCTCTACCAGAGAAAGATAGAATGTGTGGCGAGGGCAGGAAAGGCATAGGAGTGTGGTGGATGGTTGGAGGGGCAGGGAAGAACAGAATACACTGTTCCTGGTTACATTAAGCACACAGGAGCCAAGATGCATCAGTGTCTGTAGGCCATGTTCCTGAATAATCAGCCAGTAAAAGGAATTTTGAGCAAGTTTTTTGCCTTTTTATCATTATTTCAAATTTTATTAAAGGGTACATGTGTAGGTTTGTTACATGGGTAAATTGCATGACACTGAGGCTAGGGGTCTCAACGATTCCATCACCCAGGCACTAAACATAATACCCAGTGGGTGGTCTTTCGGCCTAACCCCCATTTCTCCCCCATCTAGTGATTCCCAGTGTCTGTTGTTCCCATCTTTACATTAATGTGTATTCGATGTTTAGCTCCCACTCATAAGTGAGAACATGTGGTATTTGGTTTCTGTTCCTGCATTTGTTAGCTTAGGAATCACCTCCAGCTCCATCCATGTTGCTGCCAAGGACATTTCATTCATCTTTATGGCTGCATAGTATTCCATGGTGTCTAGGTACCACATTTTCTTTATACAATCCACTGCTGATGGGAACTTAGGTTGATTACATGTCTTTGCTATTGTGAACAGTACTGCAATTAATATGTAGGCATAGGTATCTTTTTGATAGAATGAATTATTTTCCTATGGATATACACCCAGTAGTGGGATTGCATGGTCAAATGATAGCTCTATTTTATGTTCTTTAAGAAATCTCCAATTTTTTTTCCACAGTGGCTGACCTAGTTTGCATTCCCACCAACAGTGTATGTGTTCCCTTCTCTCCACAGCCTCACCAACATCTGTTCCTTTTTGACTTTTTAATAATCACTCTTCTGGCTGGGCACAGTGACTCACTCCTGTAATCCCAGCACTTTGGGGAGGCCAAGGCGGGCAGATTGCCTGAGGTCAGGAGTCCGAGACCAGGCTGGCCAACACAGTGAAACCTCATCTCTAATAAAAACATAAAAAAAGTTAGCCAGGCATGGTGGCACGTGCCTGTAATCCCACCTATTCATGAGACTGAGGCAGGGGAATTGCTGGAATCCTGGAGGTGGAGGTTGCAGTGAGCCAAGATCGTGCCACTGCACTGCAGCCTGGGTGACAGAGCAAGACTCCATCTCAAAATAATAACAATAATAATAATAATTGCAATTCCAACTGGTATAAGATGGTATTTCATTGTGGCTTTGATTTGCATTTATCTGATGATTAGTGATGTTGAGCATTTTTTTCATATGTTTATTGGCCACTTGTATGTCTTCTTTTGAGGAGTGTCTGTCCATGTCCTCTGCACATAAGTTTTTTGCTTTGAATCAAAACTATACACATGCAATCTTCCATCTCAGCTTTAAAAATTACCCTGAGATACCGTAGCTTGTCAGCCCTGAAAAAAGCCATACTTCCTGCAATCCTGACTTACCAATCTTTCTCAATGAAAAATTCTCTCTTTTATCTACCAAGTTGTCTCCCACCCTCTAAAATGTATCTTGTATAACAATTCAGTTTGTTCATTCTGGAATTTGTTAGACTTATTTATAGGATCTGACTATACAATGAGGACCATACTAACTCCAATTGGATGTACTTCTCCAACACACTATTCCTCCCCTACCTCACCATCCCTACCCCCTACTGCCACCACTATCAGTCTCCTTTCCAGAATTCTAAGTCAGTAATTGGCATGACAGAACATACCCTCAAAACATTCAGAGGAACAAATAATGGAAACAGTGCTGATGCCTGCAAACTCTGTCTAGGCATCAACTAGGTATTCTAGTTCATTCTGTGTTGCTAAAAAAGAACACCTGAGACTGGATTATTTATAAAGAGTAGAGTTTTATTCAGCTCACAGTTCTGCAGGCTGGGAAGTTCAAGGCCATGGCCCTGGTTTCTGGAGAGGGCATTTGTGCTGTGTCACAACATGGCAGAGAAGGTCAAAGTAAAAGCAGACAGGTGTGAAGAATGGAAAACCTGAGGGGCATCCTGGCCTTATTACAACTCACTCTCAAGGAAACAAATCCATCTTTGCAGTCTTACAGGAATGAGCACTCACTCCCACAAAAACAGCCATTCATGAGGGATCCACCCTCGTGACCCAAACGACTTTCACTAGGCCGCACCTCCCAACACCACCACACTGGAGATCAAATTCAATATTAGTTTTGGTGGGGACAAAGAAACCATGTCCAAACCATAGCACATGGAGTGCGTCAAATCACACATACAGTCACTTTAAGACTACATATCCATAAGTAACAATTCTCTAACTGTTAAGTCATAATGATGAAAACAGCTAACATTTATGGAGTGCTTCTTGTTTAATTCTCACAGTAATCCATGATGAAAAATAATAACGCTGGCTTCCAAGTTGCCAGGCATTCAATTAACTCTCTTAATCCTCACAATGACCTCAGGACATGAGTTACCACTGTAATCCTCATTTTGCTGATGAGTAAACTGAGGGCTGGAAAGGTTAAGTAATTTGCCCAAGGTAATCCAGCTAGGAAGTGGTGGGGCTGGAAAGTGAACCCCAGGTCAGTCTGTCTGACCGCAGAGACCAAGCTCCTAAGCCTACCACATCTTTGGGCATGCAGCCCACATTATCCTGTTATGATTTAAATAAATGTATGAAAATGCCTGCTTCCATCTATTTGGTGTTGATAATATTTCAAAGCACTTTCCCATCCCTGATGCATTTGATCTTCACAGCAGTCCTATGAGGAAGACAGCGCATAGGCAACACCACTATTACACAGATAAAGACAAAACACAAAAGCTTGCCCCAAGTCCCACTCCACAAATAAGAGACCAAGCCAGAATCAGAGTTCAATATACAGTATACATTTTCAAAATGTGTTCTTTGGTATAGCTAGGGATTAAGTCTCCTCCACCTCCATTCTGATTTCACCCTAAGGATTTGAAAGGAAGTGGGCAGCCCACAGCAGGTCATTAAACCCTCCAGCCAAGCTTTCCTAAAAACATAAAATCTACTTGAGTATACCTCACTTTGACTTCATCCCAACCCTTCAGGATCTGCAGTACCTGACCACATCTTATGTCTTGAAATAAAAAAAGGAGGGACCTTGACCCTTAAAAACTGGATACGTTGAAGGTATGAACACATCTCACTGTAGATCTCTCAGTTTAAAAAACATTTATTGGACAATTACAGGTCCAAAATTCCAAAACCCACCTGGCAGGTGAGCAATACTCACCTGGCAGGGGAGATACCATAATCACAAAGCCCACCTAGTTCTGAAAACTGAAAGATCTTTCAAATAAATTCCCTATCAAGCCTCTCATATGGTGGCAAAACCTGATATGCACTGATGGGAGGCAGTTACGGTGTTTATTTATCCCATTGAGTCTAAGCATTCCCAGGTTTCCCTGCTGAAAATTTATTGTGTTTGATTATAGTAGGGTTGCCAGATAAAATATAGGACACAGTTAAATTTAAATTTCAGATAAATAATGAATAATGTTTTTGTATAAGCATGTCCCAAAATTATAAGGGGCATTTAGTTATGCTAAAACAGTTTTGCTGTTTAGCTGAAATTCAAATTTAATTGGGCATCCTGTATTTTTATTTGCTAAATTTTGCAACTCTAATTATGGGTGCTGCCTCAAACCTCACTGAGAGTGTTATCTAATATATGGCATAGACAGCATATTACTGTTCTAAAATCTGACAAATTTAGAATTCCAAAACAAATCTGGCCCCAAGAGTTTTGAAAAAGGGATTGTGGACCACTGGACTTACAGCATCCTCCCAGCAATGGGCTTGGTACTTCCTGGGGACTCAGCTCTCAAAGAGCAACAACCTCTCAAAGAATTATGTCATCACAATGCCTTGCCTCTTGAGCTTTCATTAGATTTCCCCCCTGCTCTCTTTCATAGGTCATTAGCTTGCTTTCTGCTTTAATATATTCATTCTTTAAGGAATTTTCCCTACAGCTTCCCAATTTAAACTAGTAGGACTGCAACTTGTAGCTAACCTAACCACACTTTTTATGAGTTCTTACTTGGCTTTACTGAGTTTCCAGCCTTTCCTGTTCAATTGCTCCGACATGCTTTGTCACTTTCTTCCTTCCTGGTAAGAAGCTTTCCAACACAGACTCCCCTTTACTTCCAGAACTCCCCTCTGGAATAGGCAGTGAGCTCCTACCACCCTCTGCTGCCATCTCACGGCTAGAATAAGCCATTGCATTAAGCTTAATTCCATTGCACTAGTACTTTTATAGTCCATCACCGCCAACACAGAATTATAACATCTGCCAGGAAACCCCATTGGGCTAATTCCGACTGCTGTATGCACTTGCAAATGGAAAATTATACTTTTAAAAAATATGCATTCTAACACAATTTTCAACATCTAGCCTGACCTTCTTCCATTTAGTTCTAAGTAGTGAGGCTTAGCCTTAGTTTGAAATTAAAGATAGGGCTTCCAGCTGACTGATTTTGTGAGTTTGCACTTGTTTTGCCATTAATATTGGCAGCCCACCTCGGGAACTAAGGCTGCTGGCTAATTGCAACAACAGAGCCAGCTTAGAACAAAATGTCTCAGTAATGCTTGGGTAAGAACACATCTCCTTTTTAAAAATAAAACTCACCATGGATTAGTGATCTGAGCGGTTAAATACTAAACTGTGCTAGACAGACAGTACAGGTAAAAGGTAGGGGCTGCTTCCCATTATTATCTGGACCTAAACTTTTGTCAAAACATATTTCTTGATCTCAAATGTCTGCTGCAGTGGTTCAAAAAATAAAAAAGCTGCACTGCTTAATGAAAGTATGACTCAGCAAGCTCACTGCAATGGTGAGGGCAGAAAGGTACTTGAACATTTCTTCCCCTTCGGGAACTTTTGCATTGCAACTGATTTCCTTTTTGAGCATTTTCCTCCTCTTCTGAGCCCAGCTTGATTGACAACTACAAAACAAACAAAACTCATTATCTCAAGGGTCATTTCTGTAGAGGTGGCTTTTTAAACAAATCCTTATACACAACCGTACTATCTTCTGAAGAAGTGACATCTGACACAGTACACATTGGGCCCATTTCTATGTGCAACCCATTCATTGAAGGGAGTAGGATGCAGTTCTTAAAAGATCAGTAGACTTTTTCAAACCACCCAGAAAGGCCCTTACCTCAGATCTTACTATAGCCAGTAACTGCTGTTTCTTCCTGATCCTCACCTTCTCCTCTGGGATAGGGGACAACTCATTCTCACCCTTTGAATTTTCTTTTCCTCTAAATGGACTAAAGGAAGAAGTGTTTATAGCTGTAAGTCTCCCAGCTCAAAGTCAGCTAATTTAGGAAACATAGGAAGATAACCTACTGCCAATTACTTTAGAGAACCACAGACCTGTACTGCTTTATAAACCTCTGAATATTAAACATGTGTCAAAGTGATCTTTCTTCCAGTCTCACCTATTGCACTTTTTTGTACACACCTAAAAATTTAAAACAATCCAAAAAGAACCAGTTAAGTGACTTAACTGTGAAACTGACTTGTTTTTATTCTAATGCTTTTCTTGTTGATAGCCTTCCCAGCAGGGAACAGGGTGGACTGAGCAGGGTAACAAAGCTATTTCTCCTCTGACCATTGTCCATTCCTGATGAAGCCACTGGAAGCTTACTGCTGTGGCTTTTCTCTACCTCACAGCCTGGCTTACTTCTCAAGAGCCCATCCCCACTATCAGATCCTCTGCTTCTATGCGGGGACTTGCCCTTTTTTTCCATTGGCTTCTCAAGGAGCGGTGACTCATTTAATTATCAGGGAGGTCTATCTGTATGTAGCTCACTATTCTTAAATGAGCACTTAATACAATGTCTGACATACAGTAGGCACTCAAATGTTAGATGTTGTTATTATTACTATTTAACCTCTCTGAGCCTCAGTTTTCTCATCTGTAAAATGGGTGTAATAATAGTACTGCCCTCCTAGGTTTGTTAATACATATAAACTACTTTTAAAAGTATCCAAAACTTAGAAAGTTCTGTGTACATTTTATCTGTGACTATTAAGACTTCACTGGAGAAATGATTTAAGGGCATACAGAAGGCAAGGTGAAAAGAGAAACGTGTGTGTGTGTGTGTGTGTGTGTGTGTGTGTTTGGCGAGATTGGGGTGGGGGGACAGTTCTGTGTGGATTGTGTGTTTGAAATATGTTTTAGCAGCTAAGGAGAAACGCCCACTAGGCAGTTAAACATTCAGGTCTAAATTTTAGCAGGGATGGAATGAAGAATTTTTTCACTTTAACAAATACAGTAAATGCCTGCAAAGCCCTTTGAGGGTATGAAATGACATATATAGAAGTGTTCCTCCACTTCCTAAGCTTACTGTCTACTAAGAAGGCTGAGTCACTGATTCTACATAGAAGTACATGTGACACAAGGTAGGATCTGAGAGATACCACAAGGAAAAAGCAAAGTGGTATGGGCTCAAGGAGACAGGTCACAACTCTGGCTGAAGCAATCAGGGAAGGCTTCCAGAAGGAAGTAATTTTCTGATGTCACGATTCACTGCAGCCTTTTCTTAGGACTCTAGTGCCTGTTGATTTTTTTCATCTCTGAATGCCTTCAGTTCCCAAAGTGCAGTGCCTCATGACAAAGCAGTGAGCTTTTCCTAAAGCTAATAGATCCAGATTGAATGACTGTCCTTTATTCCGCCCTTTCTTTTATAAAATGGTGGTAACAGGAGATCAAAGGGGTGTGGGCTTTTCTCATGTCCTTACTTGGCAAAATAATCTCCTGATTTGGAGAGGAGTGGCTTTAACCAGTCTGTGAGAGCCAACCATCTGGGAACCTGACACGTTTACCATTATGTGGGCATCTGAACACAAACATTATTCTCCTGTTACTTGTTTCACATGAGGTAGGCTAATATCCCTTCAAATGAGCTTCTGCAGGCCAGAATCATGGCTGGTCTCTCTTGTGATGACCCTCTCCCACAAGACACGGGAAGCTGGGCACAGAGCAGGTACTCCAAAATACTTGTTGAAAGGCCTAAACTGAATCACGTTAATCTTGCACTTCCCCTGCAGTAAGCAAGTCAAATTCTATTCTGCCTTGAGTTAAGCATGTGAATCAGAAATTAAATCCTACTGATCCTTTAGACAGCCGTAGAAACAAAAGTCACATACAATAGACTCGTGAAGGGCTAGGAAGATAATTCTCCTCACTGAATGAAGTCAGAATTCGGCTGCAGTGAAATCAAAGCTATTTTGCTAGATTTCTGGGAGAGGGGTAGTCTCTTTCCAGTAGAACCTGACATTATTCCTATCACAAAATATTCCCAGGAGGGGCCAAGAGCCACTGGGCCTCTCCGTCGACAACACAGCTTTAAGTCAAAGAAAGCCAGAGCTTTTCCAAAAGTTGTGTGCAGTAAGGAAAAAATACAATAATGTTCAGCCTTTGTCTGGGAATTTTGGAGAATTGAAGCATTGCAGAGGAAAAACACCCAACAACTGCAGTGAGGGTCCTAGCTCATATGTGAAGAAAAGATTTAAACAAATTATACAGGGGGATTCCATACAGATCTGGCCTGGGGCGGGCCCCATCACTTCTGGGTTTTGCTAGCAGTCAGGTCCCTTAACTGGCTCATATGATATACTCACTCTAAGCTGTTAAAGCAGTTGATAGTTTTGATTATTACCACTTCCTACAAACATGAATATAGCTTCAATGCTTTAACCCAAAGCAATAAATGTTGTGAGCATTTCAATCACTGGCGGCAAGGCCAATGGGGAAGATACTGGGAAATTTAGCTTTCTGCATGCCTCCAATCATACTATCCATGGATTGTCAGAGAGTGCAGTTTGTAAAAGCTAGGTCTATGGAATCAACCAGGCTAGTTCTCCAGTCCTGGCTCCATCACTTACCAAGAAATGTGACCTTGGGCTTTGTCCTATCAGCTGTATAATGATATAATACTAACATCTGCCATCAGTGTTGCTATGAGATGATGCATATAAAAAATCCAGTACAGTTGCTAGCACATTATAAAAGCTCAATCTTTGATATTTAGTCTTCCTATGTTAAGAGTAGTTCCTAGTTGCTACTCCTAGGAGACTTGTCTTAGCTACCAGACTCCCTTCATACACTAAGGAAAGAAGACTTTGGAAAAAGAATATTTCACCAAGATTTATCCACCACAGACCTATTTATTGAATCACTCATTCAACAAATATTTATTCAGCATCCATCTTGTACCAGACATTTTGCAAAATGTTGGGAATATAATGAAGAATAATATAAGCTCACAGTCCTTGAGCAACACTCAGTCTTCTGGCTTTTAAGAAGCTGCTAGAGGCCAAGCACAGTGACTCATGCCAGTAATCCCTGCACTTTGGGAGGTCTAGGCAGATGGATTGCTTCAGCCCAGGAGTTCAAGACCAGACTGGGTAACATGGCGAAGCCCCCTCTCTACTAATTATACAAAAATTAGCTGGGCATGGTGGCATGTGCCTGTAATCCCAGCTACTCGGGAGGCTGAGGCAGGAGAATCACTTGAACTAGGGAGGTGGAGGTTGCAGTGAGCCGAGATTGCACCTCTGCACTCCAGCCTGGCGACAGAGCAAGACTCTGTCTCAAAAATCATCCCATGTGCATTTGTTTTCTAATCCCACGGGCACTTGCAAAATGCCCCAACAACACTGTATGAGGCATAGGGGATACAAGCCTGATAATAACTCATAGGTCCTGAAGCTAAACTTCCCAGATCTGAAGGCCAGTCCCAACATTTACTAGTTGCGATCCCAGTCAAGGTATTTAACCTCTCTATGCTTCAGGTACCTGTCTCTAAAATGGGGATAACAACAGTACCTATCTTAGAGAGTAGTTGTAAGAAATAAGCAAGTTACTATATGTGAAACACATATTACAGAGCCTGGCAACAGGTAAGAGCTCTATAAATGTTAGCTATCATAAGCCAT